>VXBO01009251.1:135325-151600 GCA_013400135.1 Rhinoptilus africanus
ATGGTCATCCTGTTGTCCACCAGGACTCCCAGGTCCCTTTCCTCAGAGCTGCTCTCCAGCAGGTCAGCCCCCAACCTGTCCTGGTGCAGGGGGTTATTCCTCCCCAGGTGCAGCACCCTACACTTGCCCTTATTGAATTTCATGAGGTTCCTCTCCGCCCAGCTCTCCGGCCTGTCCAGGTCTCTCTGGATGGCGGCACAGCCTTCCGGGGTGTCAGCCACCCCTCCCAGCTTTGTGTCGTCAGCAAACTTGCTGAGGGTGCACTCTATCCCCTCATCCAGGTCATTGATGAATATATTGAAGAGCACTGGGCCCAGTACTGACCCCTGGGGAACACCGCTCATCACTGACCTCCAGCTAGACTCCACGCCCCTAATCACAACCCTCTGGGCTCTGTCCTTCAACCAGTTTTCTATCCACCTCACTGTCCAAAATCTTGATTTCTTTTCAGTGTAATCTGCATTTTAATGTATATTTCATATGTATTCTATGAAAAAGAGTTAGAATTATAGCACAAAACAGACACAACACTTTGCACAGGATTTTCAGAGCTCTGCTTTGAGTTTATCTAATCTTCTGTCGACTTTATCTGGGATTCTTGAAAGGATCACAGAAGCCCTCTGAGGAACCTGAAGGTACCACTGCTCCTAGGTAAGGATAGCCACAGGACCCTTGACTTCTGTCAACCTTCACAGCAAGCTCCAGCAGTACTTGACAAACTGCCAGCTGTCCTTGATCACAGAGGGCTTGAAGCTTTTGTCTCAACTGACCCTTAATTAGAGAGGGTCAGGCGCCTTTAACATAGCTAACAGAGGTAGTGATCAGTACATCAGTTTGGGAAAAAGAGAGAAAAAAAAGGACAGGGGGCTTGGCAAGTCTGCTCAGATTGCTCAGATTGGTATATGCATCCTCAGCTATGGCAGCAATGTACCGCAGGGGACAGTCTCTAGTAGTTGTTAGAACATCTTACCCTACAATTTTGAGGCCTTTGACCCGTACAGTGGTTCAGAAAGAGGGAGCAACTCAGCAAGACTGAAGTTGTAAGGGAACGCTGTCAATTGAAGAATCTATACTGGTTGAATCTGAATCACACAAGAGCGTAAGAAAACACGGCCAATAATGGCAGTGGGAGACTTCCTGCTGCAGAGGATGGAGGCCCCCATCTGTTGACCTGACTTCTCATCTAGGCAGGTATTCCATTTTTCAGAGAGAATCAGAGGGGAAGGGAGAAAATTATCAACAATCAAGTAAGGTAGCAGTGGGCAAGGGTTACGTGAACAGAAACATTCTCAAAATTGACAAAACAGGGCTGAAGTGGGGTTACCTCAAGAATATACATGTAAATCTTGGTTCAAGACCAAGAACTTTCTTGTTGATCAGTAATTCTTGTACTTGTCTTACTCAACTGAACATAATTATTTCAAACACTTGCTGTATATACCTTTGACACTTGAAGAGCCTGTACATAACTTAGCCTGTTTTCTCATGACAAGCTGTCACTATTTTCTACATTTTTCTTAAGCCTACCTTACACTTCAGGACTTGCAAGTAGTTTATTTAAATTTTTGTGACATGATTAAAACTTTGCAAAAATCACTCTTACTTTCATTGATAACTTTAAAAAGTTATCTAGAAAAACTCTCTCTTTTCAGATAGAAATCTGCAAACATTTGTACTGTGAGGATTTCATAAATTATGTAGCAGAGCAATTTGGCCTGCTGACTTTCTTGGTGCACCCAAAAATACACCTATTTTCCCAGGTATTTGGAAAACATCTAGGATTAAATGCTATGATGTTAAGTGTTTGTCTTTTAATATTATTGTTTATTTATTTCTGATGAAGACTCGCATTAGACTAGAATTAGACTAGTTGGGCAGCACAATGATATTCGTTGGAATGCAGTTTTGACTGGTAGTAGTAGTATTAGTAGTATTAGCAGTAGTAATAGCAGTAATAAATCAATGCTAAATGTTCCATATTGCCACTTTGTGAAAACCTAGGAAACACATCCATAGAGGCTGCACAGTCACAATAGAAAGAAAAATATAATGCAAGATCTTTAAACACCTAGCAAAAACCCATGAGACTTGAATCTTTTGCTCATACGTATATTTAGTGGTTGCACTTGCTATTGGGAAACAGAGAACATCATTTCAAATCAAGCCAGGGAAATAAAATTTCTCTTTAGAAAAGCTACATTTTTTCAATGCATACAGAATATCTATTTAGCTTTTATTTGGTCAAGTTTCAGAATAAACTCTTACTCCAGAAAAATGTTTAAAAGCTTTTCCTTGGAGAAACTAGAAGAAAGTTCAAAAGCATGACTAGCCATCCTCAGAAAGTATCTTCAAATTATTTCTCTGTTAATTTAAACACTAATTGCTATGGGGTTACTGCTGATCACTGATGATTAAAATATTTCACATAAAAACCTATTTAAACCTTTTACTTACTGGGAAAGAGCTTTGGAATTGTTCAGGATTTCTGTCTGGAGCTAAACTGACAAAGGAGTCTAGTTGTCATTTAGGAAACTAAATTAAGTTCTGAAGCATAATTCATTTTCTTTGTAATTATACTTCATAGTGGAAGATTCATACTTGAAATTTGACTGTTTTCTTTTACTAGTATACATTACTCCAAAGTGAGGGATACAACAGGGCCAGCATTGCCTCCAAGTGGAGGGAAGAAGGAGACAACATCAGGTAAAGGAGTATGTTCTAATTTAGCAAATATAGTGACCGAAATGTCTGAACCCTGGATAAAGTTAGGTTGAAAATCCATCTCTCTCTTTTTCAAAATGTCCTTACTAATTATCCATGCTCTATTTGAGCATTATCCTCTGTTTCATCCCTTTGTTTCATAGTAAGCAGACAGTGAAATCCATCGGTCAAGCCTTTCTACATTAATAGTAATTTTTTACTAAGTCACATTTTCAGTGTAGAAATCACCCTGTTTTTATCTAAAAACACAGCTTCAAAAATTCTTCTGGCTTCTTCTGTGATTATATACAGGGGAAAAATATAGATGTGACTTCAATTGATTTGAAGCTTTGCTTATTAAAACATTATCTAATATTGGATCTTTATTTTTCTACTTGTGTCACAAAAGTCCATTACTAACATGAAATGTAAATGTTCACCACACACCAGCATGAGAATGTGTTTTACTGCAAATTCAGTGCATGCTGTCTTTAAGGATGGATTTTCAGATACCATGACAAAGCTAATTCCATCTAACAGTTCCCTTTCCTGTGAACTGCCTTAACAGAGGTCATAGTTTCATACATAGTTAGACCCCAGTAAATTACTGGAAGAATTCAGTCCTGAGTGAGTGTTGATATATTGTTCCATTTGTATATTATGAGCTGCTGAAGACATTATAGGAGGAAGGAACATTTCGGGGCATGTCATGGAATAAAAAAAGAAATTTTCTCTGAGTTTAGAACAAGGTCTTAATAAGAATCTAAAAGACATCTGGTAGGTATCTGAAGACCTGCCAGAGAAATAAATGGATCATAGACTGTCTGGGATCTTTTAATGAGACCGCAGCTAAAGAATTTGGCTGGGCTAGGAAATTACTCTGGAAGTGTAAGCCCTCATGCATCCCAAGAGACTACTGAGGACAGAGTCTGTGCTAACTGGTGAAGGCTATCTCACCTTTCCATCCACTAATTCTGTGGTGCACTCAGTCTGTAAAATCAGTTTATACCCGTGCATAGGCTTAAAATGCAATATCTTGCTTAAATTTTACATGCGAACGTTTTAAATTTGCATAAAATATTTTAAATTCAGACTATAATTACAATTTTAAAAGAAAAATAANAGCTCTAGTTGGCATGTGAAACAGCACATGATATCCTTTGGTCCAATATATAAGGTCCAAGGCAAAGATTATTATTTAAAGAGAAATGTAAATATTTCTTAAGTAGCTTAGTTCTTTGCGACTGGGATACTTTCTAAAGCAGTCATGTTCTATGTACAATTCAAGATACGTGCACTCTAAAATGGAGGTTTTGCAATATTTGTAATAAGTAAATAAATCACTACATGGCTTAGCAAAAGCTAACAGTTTCCATTAGGCTTACTGAAGTTTATACAGAAGGAATTTCTTACTTACTTATGGTGGAGAGGTAGGTACAAAGCTATAAATAATGACCAATTCATAAAAATAATTCCATTATGACATTAAAAATATTTTTTTTCCTAAGAAAAACAGAGCTGCAGAAAATGACAGGGCAGGTGCTGCAGAAACAACTACATTTTTCTTCATAGTCTTTATGAAGCTGTTTTAATCATGTCAAAATATTAATGTTCTTTTCCAAGATTTACCTAAAGCTAAAGCAATACATGTCAATAATAAATATTTATACATTTATTGTTTCAACTAAGAAAACAAAGGCTTTGTTTAAGGCGATTTATTTTTTTTTATTAGAACACAGTTATCTAAAATCATTGAAATACCACAAATATTTGTTTGCTACTGCACACTTGCTATCGGGGAACACCTCTCCTATGAATAATAGCTGAAGAGTTGAGGCTGTTTAATCTGGAGAAGAGAAGGCTTTGGGGAGACCTTATGGAATCATTTCTATACTTAAAGGGGGGTTGTAGAAAGAGGAAGACTTTTTAACATAGCCTGCAGTGACAGGACAAGGGTTAATGGTTTTAAATAAAAAAAGGACAGATTTAGATTAGACTTTAGGAAAAAATGCCTTACTATGAAGGTGGTGAGAAACTGGAATAGATTGCTCAGAGAAGTTGTGAATGTCCCATCCCTGGAAGTGTTCAAGGCCAGGTTGGATGAGGCTTTGAGCAACCTTATATAGGGAAAGATGTCCCTATGCATAGCAGGGGTTTGGAACAGATGATATTTAAAGGTCCCTTCCAACCCAAAACATTCTATGATTTTATGATTGCCTGTAAGAATATTTTTACAGATATGAATGCAAACTGCATTCAGGATGTATGAAGATATAATTTAAAAAATATTTCTAAATTTGACGGTGTATGAACTTTTGGCACTATTTAAATTAGATATTTATAACACATGTTAAACCAAAATGGTTTTTAGTTTAAAGCCATTACCACTTGTCATATCGTAACAGGCCCTTCTAAAAAGTTTGTCCCCATCTTTTTTGTAGGCCCCCTTTAGGTACTGGAAGGCTGCTATACGGTCTTGATGCAGTGAAATGCCCTACTTCAGTCTCCCAGAGCCTTCTCTTCTCCAGGCTGCACAACCCCAACTCTCTCAGCTCATCCTCATAGGAGAGGCGCTCCAGCCTTCCGATCATATCTGTGGCTCTCCTCTGGACTGGCTCCAACAGATCCATGCAGTTAGTAGAATCCAACGCTTATCACTGAATTTATTGGGTTTTACCCCATCTAATCCAGATGCATATAGGTGTGAACTGATCTCAGTTGAATTAATGTAATTTAGTATGTCAAAGTTGATTATAATCATAGATGGGAAGAAAAACCAGATAACATTTTGTGGCTTGTCAGGGTTAGGGGGGTTGGGGTAGGCAGTTTATGGAAGTCAAGCAAAGGCACAGTGGTCATAATTTCTACTGTTCTTAAATAGAAAATAAGTATTATAACTTTGTAATGTCTCTTGTCAATGTGTTTCTACTCTCCCTTACTCAAACTAATTAGGCTAAGCTAATTAAAAAGCTACTAATGTTTTTGACAACCTCAGTTTTGGAAGGTCCTATTCAAGACTGAGTTTAATTGATCCTTTGCAGCATACTGTGGTTTTTGCAAATCAGGCCACTCAGGTGCTTCCAGATGGGCCCCAGCACGTAGCAAGATCTAAATCACTAGTCACATTTTCAAAGTCTTGGTTAGAGGTGCCTGGCCCTCATTAGGACCATGTTTATTATTCAGCAGCTGACACCTCATTGCACTAAGCAATGTGAATCCAACAGGTTTTTTCAGTAGTGCAGATTATCCTCAGAACAGCAGCAGCAGCAGCAGCAAAGCACTCTGCCCTTGGTAGCTGCATCTTGCAAAGTCATGGCAGATGAAAACTAGCAAAATGAATTCGTGTCTGATGGGTTGTTTTTGCCACGACAGCTGTGCTTTGGAGGTAGGCAAGCCAAGGAAGTTAAGTTTGGCTCATGCAGAGTGTTTGGCTCTGAATCAGCTCTGTGCCCATACATGTGAATGAGCCAAGCCAGTAGGAATATTTTGGCATTACCTTCTGGCTGTCACAGTGACCTTATATATCACTTCATGCATTCTCCCTTTTGTATGTGTATAATAAGTTCCAATGGATCGACTAATGTTTTGGCATGGGTTTGCTTTGGCTGTAGTTTAAAAATTTTCTGGCCTATTTATACAAGTTGCATCCAGCATGCCTGTGAAATTCATTAACAAATATTTAAGAACAACTAATATACATTTTTATGTTCTGGAAAATGGGAAAAGTGATAAATCTGAGGTGAGGATATTTAAAATAAAATAAGCAATAAAACTGACTTAATAACAAACTATTTTCTGTACATCAAAGAAGGTCAACAAAATACTTAAAATTACTCTATTTGCTCAGCTTATTTGTTGTGCATGTCAAATGTATAACGCTGTGTAAGTATTCATACACATACATATATTTATAATTAGGGGGTATATATGGCTGTTTATCAAATGATTATGTAAGACTGAGGTAAAAAAATCATTGTCAGTAAATTCTGATCAAGGAAACAGTGGATTATAATAGCTTTTGTTGCCAACACTGGAGGAGGATGTTTCAATGTGGTTTCATTGGATATAATGTTCTTTACTCATAAATTGTAAACTACAGTTTTAGACCATGTTCATTTAAGTAAATTATGTATTTTCAGAGAGTAGTGTCATCAATAACATCTCTTATTGTTAAATTCGTCTGGTGAACTATCGCTGTGAAGTTAGACGCATATGCACCATTGGTTAGACATAGAGTAGTAAGAGGAAGATCTTAGCGAGTTGCACAATTTATCTCTGTGCTATTGTAGTTGCTAGTATGAATGTTATTTTTCATTTGTCTCATAAATAGGTAAATGCTCCTAATTATTTTTAAATCTCCGTGGAACTGCTCTTATCAGAGATTGTTTTATTATTAACTTCTCTGGATACAAGATTTGAATTGGCACAACAAAGCAAGAACACAAATAGTTACCAAGTGTAGTTGCCATAGTCATACGATGGCAGTATAACTATGGCATGGAAATTATTTCAACTCTTTTCTTCTTCGCATTGTAGTAGCACTTATTAACCACAGTAAAGAAATGCACTTCACCATGTTAAGCATAATACAAAAATATATATATATAAAAAAGCCTTTATTCCAAATAATGCCATCTAAATAATGAAAAGTAATCCATCATCCCTCAGAAAGTTGTATATTCCTTGCATTTGATATTTCACCTGAAGGTCTTATTCAGAGAAGAATATGAAAAAATTAAAAGTAAATATGGAAACTCATGAAGAACCATTAATCTAAAAAAATTCCTCCTCTATTAAAATATATGTTGATATATTGATGACATGTTGATATACTCTTGATATGTTGATGACATGTTGATGACAGGAAAATCATACTCTCCACACAAAGAAAATAATCAGACAGAAGTTTCTTTATGTTACTGTGCAATATGCCTTAACTGAGGCTTGGAGGAAATATCTCTTGAGTTCAAATTCTGTGTCCATTAAGTCTCTCTTCACTCTGCTGGATTGTGATGAGGACACACACAGCAGGGGTTAGACTGGGGTCACCAATTGATTCATTTAGGATAATTCACTATCAAATACTGCTAACCTTTCATGTGACCTTGAGATGGACTGAAACCAGTAAGCCAATGGCTAAGGAGAAAAATAAAAGAACATTTTACACTTTCTTGAGTGTAAAAGAATGAAAATAAGTTAAACAAAAGTAAAAAAAATCCCTCCCTTTTTGAATAACCTAGAATTCTGAGAATGGGTTTTCATTGTTTCAACTACTGTAGTTTATTGGCAATTTTGACTTAGGTTCATCTTGCCAGGAGTACAGTTCAAGCAGAGAGAAAGCCATCTCTGTAGTGGACTTCAGACCTTAGATACCTAAGCCAGTTGTTGAAACTTAGATAAGATGACTCAAAGTTCAAATTAATCTTGTATGTATTACTAAAAAAGAGCTCAAAGAAACTACAGTACTGTTCTCTTTGAGACTTGTGACTTTCATTCGAGCCAATACATCTCATAAATTGAGAGAAATGAATAATCTATTCATTCTGTTCACTGAAAATTTTTCCATTTTCTGTACTGTGCATAAGTATTTTTTATATATAAAAGAAAAAATAAGAAAACTGCTTTTTGTTTTTAAAACCTTCATGCGCTGTTCTTAAAATTTCTCACACAAAAAAAAATGCTACTTAGGAACAATGGAAGAAGATTTTATCCCTAAATGTTAATGACTGTTTGACTTTGGCATGCAGGCATGCTCTGTTGTGGATGGCCACAGTTCCAGCCTGGTAGACATAGATGCTGTGGTTCCCTGTGTGGTGCCTAATAAGGATATGTTGGATAGCATAGGACCTGAGCATGATGAGAATGATATGACATAAGGGGTGGAGATTGTACTAGATCTGGCTGGAATGAAGTCAATCTTCTTCATAGCAGCTCGTATGGTGCTGTGCTTTTGAGTTGTGACTAACATAGGGTTGATAACACACCAGTGTGTTTGGCATGTTATCTCTCACTCTGCCCCTTCCACTAGTAGGCTGGAGGTTGGCAAGTTGGGAGGGGACACAACTAGAACAACTGACCTGAACTGACTAAAGGAATATACTATGTCCTATGATGCTGTGCTCAACAATAAAACCTCAGATAAAAGAGAGGGAAGGGAGGACATTTTAATTTATTGTCTTCATCTTCCCAAGTAACCATTAAACATGATGAAGCCTTACTTTCCAGAAAGTAGCTAAACATCTGCCTGCTGACATGAAGTAGTGAATAAAGGCCTTATTTTACTTCGCTTGCACACACAGCTTTGTTTCATCTAGTACACTACCTTTATCTTGATCCATGAGTTTTCTCCCTTTTGCTTTCCATCATCCCACTGGTGGGGGAATGAATGGGTGGCTGTGTGGGGCTTAGGCACCGGCTGTTTTTCTCCAGCACCTTTCTGCCTTGACTATGATCCTCGTTTAGGCCTATGATTTAGTCTCAGCAAACTTTAATAAGGCGAAGATTTGTCATGTCTTTCAAGGTAACCACCTGGCCTTTCTCTGTAGTTGATGAAGAAAGAGAAGCACTTTGAAAGACTGATTTGTCCTCCCATTAAAGAAGTACATAACACAGGTACAAAGAAATGTACTCTGCAGGTGTCTCTTTTTCATTGACCATGGAGACAATGTGTAGACCTAAATTAGAGTATGCTTCTAACATGTAAGCTGAAGGACACGAACCCAAGAGAGAGTGCACAGTAAAGCTCAGTTCCTCCAAAAGATCTAGACCTTAATTATATCAGTATCAATGAAGTTAGGTAAGTATTTCTGAGGATTCAAGTTGAAGCTATTTTTTTCAGTTTCCAAGGTAAACAAACATTTCTTTCACACAAGGTTCACGTCTGCTTTTAACACACAGACCTACTGTAAGAGTACATTCATGTGGCTTCGTAAGACCAAACAAAGTTTTAAACTTTTTCTTCACTTCTGTGTAGTACCTGAGATTTTAACCTTATGAAACTATAGATTCGTTAAATGAAACAAATCTTTCTGCTTTTTATAAAGTTTGTCTTTCAAATAACCTTCACCTTCCACCTCAAAAAAAACCCCAAACAAAGATTTGTGTAATTTTAGTGTAATATGCTTAGACTTTCGTACACAATAACCAAAGCTGCTCAATCAACTATACTGTGGCAAACTCTGGGAAGCAACATACCTAATGCAAAAAAATATAATGAACTGAGCAGTAGAAGATTAAGATAACTACTCAAGCTTGAACAAAGTGCTGTAGGAAATTCAGTGAGAATGAATGAGTACACAAATTGGTTGGTAAAGAGAGCAATAAGAAATACTTTCATGCTAAAAAGATAGAGAGAGAATACCAAATCTTAGTCTCTCTGAACTCACCAAGAAAGCTCTTCCTTACATAAATGAGACAGAATTTTATCATCACACCAAAATCAGATGTGACTTATTTAGTGCTGTAAATTTAAAATCCATAAATTGATGTCACTGTATGCAATTTGGTAATGATTAGAAACTAATGGGTGAAAAAGAGGAAAGGATGTGTAAAAGGGTACAGCACTCTTTCTAGATGTCTTTGAGTTATTTTCAATAAAATTAAATTTGTCCTAGTATGCACAAAGAACTGACCAAGGCCATCCATGGAGGAAGTTTCAAAACACTAGGTGAGGATAAGCGCTTAACTTTTTTTGAGTTAAAAGAATAAGTAAAAAATCACTAACCAGTCAGTTTAATTTAATTTTGCACACTAATCAAGCTGTTTCTAAGGTTGGGACCTTATGAAAACATGTAGAGAAATTATGGTCAGAATCAATTTTCTGGGAATAGCTATGTCATATCAATCTGGTTTCTCTTTAAGATAAACAACAGTGAGGAAGAATAAATATGCAGAAGAAATCATACATGTAACCTGATCTAGGAAACTTCTTTTGCTTTGATGATGAACTTTTCATTATATTTTCTTAATGTACATGGTTATGTTCAAATATGTACTGTGACAAAACGAAAGAATATACTGCATTCCTCGTACCCACCCGCTAAACTTAAAGCAGGCAAGATCTAACAAATACTAAGGAAAACTTTCTGATGGTAAAAGGAATTGAACACTGAAGCAGGTTTGTGACAGCTGTGGCACCTCCACTGCTGTTTTTAGCATTCCTGTTATGAAGGATATAGGTATACTTGTCTCCTTATTTTGGAAAATGGATCCCACTGGGAAATAATGCTACTGCTGTTCAGCATCTTCATCAATGACACAGAGAGTGGGATCAAGTGCACCCTCAGCAAGTTTGCGGATGAGACTAAGCTGAGTGGTGCGGTCGATGTGCAAGAGGGATGGGAAGTCATCCAAAGGGACCTGGACGAACTAGAAAGATTGGCCCCAGCAAATCTTATGAAGTTCAAGAAGGCCAAGTGCAAGGACCTACACTTGGGTCAGGACAACCCTCATTATCAATACAGGCTGGGGGATGATGTGATAGAAAGCAGCCCTGCAGAAAAGGACTTTGGGGTACTGGTGGATGAAAAGCTGGACATGAGCCAACAAAGTGTGCTTGCAGCCCAGAAGGCCAACTGCATCCTGGTCTGCATCAAAAGTACTGTGGCCAGCAGATCCAGAGAGGTGATTCCCCCCTCTACTCTGCTCTCGTGAGACCCCACTTGGAGAACTGTGTCTACCTCCGGAGCCCTCAGCACAAGAAAGACATGGACTTGTTGGAGTGGGTCCAGAGGAGGGCCACAAAGATGATCAGAGGGCTGGAGCACCTCTCCTATGAAGACAGGCTGAGAGAGTTGGGGTTGTTCAGCCTGGAGAAGAGAAGGCTCCGGGGAGACCATATGGCAGCCTAACAGTACCTGAAGGGGGCTACAGGAAAGCTGGGGAGGGGCTGTTTGCAAGGGCATGTAGTGACAGGATGAGGGGCAATGGGTTTAAACTAGAGCAGGGTAGGTTTAGATTAGACATTAGGAAGAAGCTCTTTACAATGAGGGTGGTGAGACACTGGAACAGGTTGCCCAGAGAGGTGGTGGAGGCCCCGTCCCTGGGGACATTCAAGGCCAGGCTTGATGAGGCTCTGATCAAGCTGATCGAGTTGAAGATGTCTCTGTTTACTGCAGGGGATTTGGACTGGGTGATCTTTAAAGTTCCCTTCCAACCCAACACATTCTACCATTCTATGATTCTATGGCTACATCTATATTAGTAAACTAAACAAGGCCATAGATGGATAAGATTACAAACTTATGGTCTTGTGAACTGCACTTTTCTGTCTAGTACAGAGCACCAGAACATCCTACTTTTATTTATCTCTATAAACGGATCTATCATATAAGATATTAAGGTTCCGTGAAAATACCAGATAAAAGAATATTTTTATACAAACACCTGTATTAATTTTATCAGGAATGTCTGTCCATCCATCTAATCCTATGATTCAGGAACTAATAAATCATGTAAAGGAAAGTTAATATGATGGAAAACATGCAGAACTTTTAAGGAGAGGAAGTTCATAATCAACCCCTCTGCTGGAAAAGTAAATAAAAATAGTGTACACTTCAAGCTAATGTATCTTAAGTACTTCAGTTTCAGTTTTTACATACCTCACGGTTTTCCTTTATAAGTATTTTCTATACTGAAGTAGCTTTCCATTTTCCTGATTAAATATGATGTATGAATGACCACATTTTTCAGAGTGAAAAGGCAACAAAAAATAATTTCACTGATGGCATAAATTGGTTCTTCAGTGATTCATCAATCAAACCTCAGATCAGTAAGTTATTCTATAAGCCTGTTGCAGATCTGGCCATTTTTGTTTTAGTATCATAATAAATTAATAAATATGTCAGAAAATTTAAGACTGAGCAAAAGAGTATTATCTTAAAAAATCTATAAATGATCCATCACTACTTTTTTTTCCTTCTCTTATTAACAAATGTAGACTTGTAGAATTTAGAAAAACAGACAAAAGCTACACCAGAGGAGAAAGGCAATAATAATAGGAAACTAATTCAAACACATTGAAGAATAATCGTTGAAAGCAATGATTTTCTGTATCAACACAAAACCGTTCCCACAGCGGACCAAAATATGTATTAATGCAGAGCTATGGGGTTTTTGCACAATTCACAAGTGTATTTGATATTTATAGCATATTTTTAAAATATGATGATTCACACTAGGCTCTTCAATGCAGTTTAGTGTGTCTGATTGATTGAACTTTATCTAACTTTCCCTTATGTCAGTGAAAAAACTGCCTTTGGGATGAGTGAACATAATAGCTTTACTGAAAGTTGGTTAGGTTTATGATTGAGTTCCATGATATTTTAGTTTCAAGAAGTGGTACAAGTACTAGATTTTACAGTCATTTGTTATCTCATATTACACTGAAATCATATGAAGAGTGTATAAGTTTTGCTTCAAAGTAAAAGGTTTTCATTTTAGAAGACTGACCTTAAAGTGTCCATCAGCATGCTTTATAATCAGAATGTTCAAGTTCTTCCTTGCCATAACTCCACTACAATAAATTAAGTTAAATCTAGAGGCAAATTTAGTCAGTGTAGTAAAAATTTTGCATCTGCTTGATTCCAACTGTGCATAAGATATTTTTCCTGTAAGCTTTCTTATTTTTATGCAAAAAAAAAAGTGATTTATGCACATTGCATGCACGTTAAGCCCTGACAAATGAAATTTTGCCTATACGTAGTCTGTGACTTGATACATGAGTTTTATCATTTCCATCTAGATTTGTTTTTACCTCTATTGTATAAATAAAAGTTATATCTGCACATCATCTGTATATCATCTAAGGAATTCAGGTCCTATTATGAAACATGGTGTATGGTTTCTGGAGTCTTAAACATTAATTACCTGTCTTGCAAATTTCCTTATTAGTTCAACCAATTTTCTTTCTGTCTCCAGGTAATCTGAGTCAATGATCTGAATCAGATGTTAACAAAAAAGAATACTGAATAAATGTTTTAGGTCACAGTCTGTTTACAGCACTACAAAGAATGCCTTATTTGTTCCCTAATTTATATATTTGGAATTTCTTATCAAAATACCAGAAAGAAAAATGAAAGAAAAATGAAAAAAAGAAAAAAAAAGAAGAATTTTTAGATCTTCATGATAATTCACACCTATTTCAGAGTATCCATTGATCCTGTTGTCAACTTTCAAGGGAATGCTAGTTTTAAATATAAGATTTCACTGTCAAAAGACAAAGATGCATGTAGCATGGTCCACATTTCTTTCTGACCATCTACTTGTCTGCATTAAAACCACATTTCTCAAAACTTAAGTTTCATTTCACCTGTGGTGGTCTATATTTATTTTAGTCCGAAACAGTTTAATTTTTAAAAAAATACAGTTGAATAGAACTTGAATTTATGAATCTATTCAGTCACGTTTTGGAATACACGTCATGGTTTTGTCTCTGTGGTGCAGCTCGTATTCAGCAGTAGAATATTCCCGTAATAGAATCACTGACTAATGCAGAAGCTGAGCAAACTGTGGAAGTTCATATAGTGAGTATTTGGGGAGAATTAAGGAACTAACACAAAGTATATGTCAGGATGAAATTTATTGCAGCCCTTAACTTTAGCAGTGAAAAACATAATCACTGAAGTAACTTCTATAATCAATGTATTTAAGTAGACTTTTCAAAATGTACCCCTGTTTTAAAATCCAGGCTGCATTTTCAGTGATGTTTCAATTAGTGAAATTTTAGAGAATTTCCCCCAATTGACTCCATTCATTGGAATCTTCCTTCCAGGGCAGTGCAAAAGTTTGGGAGGGAAGACAGTGTAGGTAAGAGGTGACCATAATTGATGTATACTAAAGCTCTGTATCATCATTTCCTTAGGAAGAGGGAGTAGACACAGTGCTGTCAAGCAGATGGATGCTGCTGACAGAGACAGTATTAAGAATCACAGAAAGATCCAGAAATAATATCTTTTTCATCCATTGCCTGTAAGGAATTTCTAAAACAATGCTGCGTTTTGCATTCTGAGAATGCAACATGTAATTTGTTTTCACCTTGGGTTCTCATGAAAAGTAGGTCTGCGAAATCATTGGTCAATTTCAGTGAAGTTGTATAGAAGAACCTCCATTCCAGTGCAATGAGTGAATAGAGCAGACAAGCCCTGCAAGTGTCTTAATTTTGTTTAAAAATTACAGAATAAGGTAATGATATTAAATGCTAGAGAAACTCATTGGAGGAAACTCAAGGAAATGGTGTTTCCTTCCTTCTTGACAAAGCATTGTTAGACATAGAGTAACAGAAAAGACAGCATTAAACAGGAAGATATTGCCATCATTTATCTCCACATTCAAAAAGCACCACTGAAAGGAGCTGTTTCCAAAGGTCTTCACTGTAAGAGTCCTCAATGCAACAGTATCAGCTTCCAAGTGTTCACCTAGGTTCGGAAATATGTTTAGAGTTCAGGTGGGTTAGCTATCTTGCTGCTTTGGTCTGGTCTCTAATGATTTTCCTCCTCTTGACTGACTCAGAACATTTTAAAAAATGTCTTTTAAAAATTCAACAGCTCCATTCAGCCTTGTTCTGACAGCTGTACTGAGGAAAACAATATTTTTTATGTTTGTTATCCACTTCACTTTCTATACATTTAGGAGCTTGTAATCATAGTCCATTTTATTCTCCTCTGAAAGCCTCTGAACACAGGCAATTTCAAAAGAATTTGACAAAAATACTTTTCTTTTAAATAAAAACTATATCATGTAAAAAATAAAGCTGTAGTTTAGGTCTATTTTGTCATTTGGACAGTAAATTATATTAGCCTGACCTATACCATCTTTTCAGAAAACAAAACTGTATAAGGAGACTTCATCCAGGCTATTTATTTCCTATCTGACAATCATTAAGGTCCTCAAATGTCCTGAGACAGATTTACTACTTAAAACAAATAGAACTGCATACCAACATCATGTATATCTATTTTATTTATTTGGGAAAGCAAAAATAAGGAGAAGCATATCAGAAAAGGCTAAGCTATTATTGATAATACTGAACTAAACAAAGACTAAAGCAATGAATCCGAGAAATCTAGGTAAAATGTAAAATAATATAAATCCAAATTAACACCAAAACAATCACGCCTTACACACTGGAAATAAGATGCTAAAAAATAAGAAACAATATTATAAAAGATGTTGGTCTGGTTAGAAACACTGCAGAACTGTGCAAACCACTCAAACTACGGCTCAGGATTAGAAATTGTTATGGTTGCAGTCTCTGTACCAATTAAAATCTTCCTCCTTAAAATACTCTTGGTTGCAATAATTGCTAATAGTTGTTAATTCTTCTTTCCTTTAACAGAACATTTTCATAAGTAAAAGTTTGTCAGACAAAGTTTAGTAGACCTTACTGAAAGCAGTTGTAAATTTCCCAAGATTTCCAAACAGGTAACAATCCCTAGTTAATACTTCTAGGGTTTTCTCTGTGTTTCTCTGGGAAGACTTTATGAAGCTCTCACTCACGTATGTGTGCATATAAGCAGACATTGAGAGCCTGAATAGAAGGATAAAAAAGAAAGTATATAAAACAGGAAGAAGCAAGGT
>VXBO01009251.1:165676-176971 GCA_013400135.1 Rhinoptilus africanus
GTCAGATCTGAATAAACTAATATGTGGAGCTCTGCTTTTTCATGGTAGATGACGGACAGAAATCCATCAAGTTTCCAGTTTTACAGAGGTAAAACACCAGCCGCGGTTCATGTTTTAGAATTATGCACTGGGATCTATTGTGGCTTACCAAACAACTTAAAGTAGGAAATAATTCTTCTTCCCTCCAGGAGCAGCCATGGGATTTGTGTTAGTTCACAGATTGCTTCTTGAAATAAACAAAAATGCAGCCTTACAGCACTTATGTGCCACAACCTGTTGGNAGTCAAAGTGCTCTACTGCCATCTTAAGGAAAGCAAGAGACACCGGCTCTGCAGTGGGTGCTGATGCTCTAAAGTGCCCACTACTTAAATAGACCAATTAACCTCGCTGTGCAACCCACCAAATGCCACTTTGGTCCTTATGTCACTGCGGAATCTGTGCTCAAATTACTATGGCGAACAGCACATTTAGTACTTCCAGTGTTACTGTGCTGCCTGGATAATCCTCAAAATGACAAATCACTGTCTGCGCGATTAATTTTCTTTCTGTCAAGCCTGGAAAGATGAGAGATTTTGGGGACATCGTACAACATGTCAAGGAAATGCCAGCTGTCTCCATACCATCTCAGTGCTAACAACGGAGCAAGATTGATGATTCGTACGCAGTGCTGTTTTTCATAACTTTAACAAATCTGAATTCTTCAGCAGATAAAGTAATGGGATCTGTCAGTCAGTGTGAAAATACTCAGAGCAGCAACAGATATTTAAATAATCAATATTGTAACACTTGAAGGTTGTTGTAATAAACCAAAGGAACTTAAATTTTCGCAGAATAAAGAGATATTCCTTTTTCTCATTTCTCATCATGGCTGTACTAAAGACATAATCACAGAGACAAACTCAAATGAACCTTGATGCATTTCTCTTTCACAAAGGAGAGTACTTCTTCTTGGTATTATGATTTGATATATACGTACCAAATATCCAAAACAATGAAAAACTCTCAGTATTGAGAAGCACCATTCAATTAGATTAGATATGCTAACACTAATGACTGATATAACAACATTTTTAAGGGATTATATGCATCACAGTGCAGACTGAGAACTGATTGCTTAAGATTGCTTTCTGGATTTGAGGAAAGGACTTCCAGGTCATGAAACAGTAACAGCAGTATCTCTCATGTATCTCCTTATAAACTTACCAAGGTGCTATTTGATAGAAATCTCAACAGAAATCAATGAGCTCCATCAACAAGTACATTTAAAAAGAACAGTACTGTACCAGAAAAAGAACCTGTGCTGTGTGCCTGAGAAAGAGCAGTCTGTAGCATGCTCTCCCCTCTCTCTGGAGCCACTCTCAAAACTTACTGTGGATCATGGCTTATAACTTAAGTGGGACCAGAACAGTCCTCACAATACTGCTTGAACCTCCTGGACAAGGGGATCTAGACTTTTTTCATGTATGTTAATGTTTATTTTTCCAGAATTTGCAGATCCCTATTGATATCTTAGATTTATCTGAAATTTAATTTGTTTTTACCAATATTTGCTTACAGAAAGCGCATACTTTTTTCTAAGTGATATATTTTCTGTACTTGACAGAGCCCCCCATATTGTGAAGAAGCTTATACAGAGCTCAAACTCTCACTCTCTCTTTCTCTTTTTCTGCCTTTGGTCTTAATCTTTACCAAATGGATCTGAATAAGATGTTTTTTCAGGGCTGAGTTACTAAATTAAACATAAACTGAACATGTTCTTTTGGCTTATCTGTGTATTATGTCCCATCCTTACACAGATGAATTCTAAACATCTTCAATACAGTAAAGGCCAGAAAAAAATACAGACCTTGTTGTTCAATAGAACTAGCATCATCATAAAAATTGCTTCTGTCACCACACTCTTTCATAGGACACACATTGCCTCGGAATGACGGAAATGAATAAAGAGGGGTGTTGAGGAATCAGATTTTTCCCCCTGAGCTATACAGAGAAGTGCTCAGCTGCCCCGTAATACATTATCCCAGCTCTTCTCAGGAGGGAATGAGAACAGGGACAAAACTCAGGTATTCATCTACCCTGTGCAATGGAGAACATTTTATTTTGGAATTCAGTAAGTATTTCCATATCAAGAGTTCTTATACTGGTCCTTAGTTATCAACTTCTGGATGCTACCAAAGGCAAGAGGTGGACTAGATGGAGATCTGGTTCTGTTAAATGGATTTTTTATTTTTATTTTTATGTTTTGTTTTGTTTGTGGTTTTTTTTTTTTAACTGGAGGGGGAATTTTACAAGGACATATAGCGATAGGATGAGGAGTAATGACTTCAAACTAGAAAAAGGTAGATTTAAATTGGATATCAGGAAGAAATTCTTTACTGTGAGGATGGTGAGGCACTGGCACAGGTTGCCCAGGGAAGTTGTTGAGGCCCAGTCCCTGGAAATGCCAAAGACCAGGTTGAATGGGGCTTTTAGCAACATCATCTAGTGGGAGGTGACCCTGCCCATGGCAGGGGGTTGGAACTAGATGATCTTTAAGGTCCCTTCCAACCGAAACCATTCTATGATTCTATGAAAGAAAAAAGAGCCATGAGGAAGATCAGAGTTAGGAAATCTTTGTGAGCAGATAAACTGTAAAGATGTGTAGATACCAGCTGCAGAAAACATATGCATATTATTGATGGTTTTAAGCACTTTAAGGTTACGATACTTGAGGTTAGATGCTAGTTTGCAGGTGACTACATGTGAGCTAAGTGTCTTAGCTGACATTATGGTTACATCTAACACAAGATTCAGTTGTCTTGCTTCATTCTTTTACAAATACTTCCTTCTTTATTTTGTTTCTTTGGCATCCGCATTTTTCTTCTTTTAACACCTTTATTTTCTTTCTTTTTTTTTCTTTCTTTCCTACATTTTTAACCTTGTGTAAAGTTCCTTCATTCTTTCCCTTTTAATCCCCACATTATATCCCACACCCTATTATATTAAGTCCTTCATTGAACAACAAACCACGTGTGTAATGAAGCCAGGAATACACAAAGAAGAGTTAACCTCTGTCTTCATGAATTTACAAACAAGAATTCAAATTAACAACTCCATATATTTTCCTTTTTGACTTTGCCCCTCATTCTTCTCTACATACAACCTTGTCTCATCTAGTCTTTTTATTTTCATGTCCAACACTGTTACCCAAAGTTCTTTTTAAAGATTAAAAAAAGACAATCTGCTAAATTATTTCCATGGGAATAGTATGCAGCCATAGAACCATGTAAAGCTAACATATTCTCTATGTGTAGCAGAAATGCAGAGTATGAACCCCTTCTTTCTGTCTTCTTACCAATAGGGAAAGCTGGAAATCAGTCTTCTTAAATGGAGGGATGGCAGGAACACAAACTGAAACAACTTAAATCAGAAAAAAAAAAATCACCTGGAAAACATGGAGTCAAGGTTGAAACCATTTGTTGCAGTAATACGAGACAAAAACTCAAAAGATACAGGCATCCCTTAAACTCATTTTTTTCTTACTGAAGGCTCCAGAGCTACGTACTAGGACCAAATTTTTTGAATTTATAAGATCTGACAAGATCACAGCTTGCTGTGGAATAGCTTCAGGCTACCTTTTCTGTTGGTGGTGTAGTTGCTGTACTTGCAAAGACGAGGAGAATGAGAGCACCAATAGGTAACAAAATTCAGATCCTGTACATAATGCTGCAGACCTGTAGAACTGGTTTAACTGTCAGAATTAATTTACTATAATATTTAAAGATAAATAAAAATATGTGATATTCTAAATGTATGACAATGTGCAATTTCTGATAGTGGTGTATCAAAAGAAATAAAAGAAACAAGCCTAATTTACATCATGTGAGAGTCTGACTGCCCCTTGCTATGAAATCTTTCCCCAGATGACCTCACGGATCATTCCATGGCGTATATAAACAGTTCACAGCCTGTAATTAACTGGCAACTGTTCCTCTGAAGAAAATGTCCTGTATACACAAAAATAATTATATTATCTCACTCATTACTGTCTTTTCATATGATCTTCTATCTGGAAATGAAGATTTGGATTAATTTTATCTAATTTTACATATCTAAGTTAGGCATATAGTTTCTCTAGCTCTTTAACTCACATACCTTTTCTACTTGATTTTTTTTTTTTATAGTGAATACAGAGTGGCATCTCCTTTTTTTTTAATTTTTAGTTTCCATTGCAGGAAAATAAACAAAATTATTATTTTTATGCCTTCTTTTTTTCCACCTATAATAATACTGGCCACTAGTAGTTGTCATATAATAATACCCCTTCACACTGTTTTAGGCCAGAGCAAATTAATAACTACAGGATGACCTCCTGTATAACGCCAGCCATGAAAAATGCTTCAGGAATCTTCTAGCAAACCTGATTACTTGTGTTAAACCTAAAATTTCAGACTTAAGACCAAAATATGTCCCATAACTATTAAAATCACAGCATCATCAAAAATATTGAGGTTGGAAGGAACCTCTTGGGTCATCAAGTTCAATGTCCTGCTCAACACAGTGCTAGCTTCAAAAGTTTACACAAGTTAAGAAAACCCATATGGATGATGATTCTACAGCGTCTCTCTTCTTGTGCTTAAACAACCCCACCGTGAACACATTTTTTTCTTCATACACAGTCATAATTTCACTGTTACAGGTTGTGACCTTTGTCTTTTTTTTGTTGTTATGTACTTTCAAGAACAGTCTGCCTCTATATAAATTTTATCTCCCACCATTAGATACCTAGACTCCTGATCCATTTTTTTCTTGAGCTGAACAAACCATATTCCTTCAATCAATCCTTGTCTGTCTTGTGCAACATTCCCCAGCCATCTTTGTAGCACTCCAACAGTCATCTCTATTTGCTGATATTTCTGTTACAAAAGTGGATCATTCTTGATGCAGAGCTATAGAGAGAAGTAATCACTTCCCTCAACCTGATAGCAAGGCTTTGTTGATGTAGCCCAGTATATGTTTAGGCTTCACCATCTCAAAGGACCACACTGCTGACCCATGTTCAATTTGATGTTCACCGGGACACCCAGGTTCCCTCTATACAGGCCTGTTGCTCAGCCCGGACAGATTCATGGGATCATTCTGCTCCAAATGCAGGACTTTGTCTTTGTTGAACGCTATGAAATTCCTAATGGGACAATTCCTCCACCTTGTCAAGATTCCTTTAGAAGGCAGACCTCTCCTCCAACAATCAGCTCTGCCCTGAAATCGATGTCACCTACAAACTTGTCAAGTATGCATTCTTTCCCATCATCCAGATCATTGATGAAAATATCAAGGAATATTAATGCCAATATTTGCACCTGAGGAAAATAATTTGTAATTTTGGTCAAAATTCATAGCTTCGACCAAAAGACTGAGGCATGTTACTGCCCAGATGATATGAATGACATATCAGTATATTCCTTTGGACAACTGCTGTAGAGGACAGCATTATTTTTGCACAATGCCTTTTCTTTCTTTCTTTCTTTCTTTCTTTCTTTCTTTCTTTCTTTCTTTCTTTCTTTCTTTCTTTCTTTCTTTCTTTCTTTCTTTCTTTCTTTCTTTCTTTCTTTCTTTCTTTCTTTCTTTCTTTCTTTCTTTCTTTCTTTCTTTCTTTCTTTCTTTCTTCCTTCCTTTCTTCCTTCCTTTCTTCCTTTCTTTCTTTCTTTCTACCTTTCTTTCTTTCTTTCTACCTTTCTTTCTCTCATTCTCTCTTTCTATCTTTCTTCTTTTTTAAAGTAAGGACTTCCCTAAAAGAGTGTATGTAAATGACATTATAGGGCTTAACTTGACCATTGCAGATCATCCTAGATTTTGAGGAAGTTTAGGTGTTTTTTCTTATTCCATATTTATGGTCTGTGATTGGACCTTAATCACTTTAGGAAGAGCCTCTTTTGGGATTACTTTATTTGTGGGAGTGTATCCAAACTATATTCATCATGTTCCCAGGAGTCTTGAAAAGTACTAAAGAAGAAGTACTAAATAAACCCACAATAATCTCTAATCCTTTTCCTGCCTACAGTGCTGAATTACTCACACAACCCAAAGTGGATGCCTTCCGAATTTTATTAGCCTGTGTTTTTTTTTCTCCTAGTATAGTGAATAATGCCAAATTGCACTGGTATTTCGTAATGTAAGTTGCACATGTTTCATAATGTAATATGACGTGCCTTTGTGACTGGGCATGGCTTGCCAAAGAGGGAGCATTAATTGAGAAGTGGCTTGCTCACACAGTGACAAAAATGGCATTCATAAACACTTAGAATGAGTTAAAACAGACAGAAGAACAGTCTTTCACTGACCTACATCAAGACCAACACTCACTCAGCCTGAAGTGCCTATAAAAAAGATCCTTCTTTGTTCTACTTTCTTGACAGAAAGTATGCATATTGCAATGAAAAAGGCATGTGTGTCTATGCCTAGTGTATATGTGTAGATAAGTATACGATTTATTTCTTAAGGGCTTGCCTTCAAAGTTATTGGAGAATGCTATAGCAACCCTTAAAATTTAGCAACTCTATGCAGTTAAATCTTCCAGGAACAGGTCTTTTGCTTATAAATTCTCCTAAATTTAGAAATTGCTTTACAGCTGCCTTTGTAACAATTTACCTCTTATCTGAAAGTATTCTGAATTTTATCCTTTGTCCTTGATATTTAGTGTTTCTTTAACTTCTGTACGCATGAATGGAATGATTTCAAGCAAAAAGGACAGCATCTTTTTGAAACAAAATAGCTTGTATTTCCGATCAGATGAAAATGAGTGATCTTTTGAATGCTTGCAAGAGTTAAGCAAATGTGTAATACTGGAAGAGGTTTCTGCCTGAAGGTCAGAATCAGCATATAATAGGCCCCCTGCTGATACATCAGCCACTCTACTCCTCAATTCTACTTACTTAAAACCTGATGTGTGCCTTCTCTTCTCTTCAGATTACTTCAGATTACCAAAACAACAGGGATATGTTGAAGGAAAAAAATATTGCTGCCCGACAAGGTCTGGAGCTATTGAATGCAGGGAGCAGTCCCTTGGAAGTGATTGCAGGTGGTAGAATGGAAAAAAGTTCCGAAGCTGCACACTGTTGCTCGTCAGGACTATAATGGAACCCTTACCATCCCATTTGCAGATTTTTGCCAAAAATTGCCCATTGATTTTTTATTTTAAATTGTCTTACATTATTTTATTAGATTGTCTTATTTAGGAATAGAATTGCTTGTGTGAGCTTAGATCTATTAATCTTGCTGCTTGTGCTCTCTTAACTGTTGTTCAGGTTCTTTTTTGTTTTGCAACTAAAAATTCTTGAGATCCTAACAGACACACACACACACTAGGATTAGTGATCCAGGAAAAAATGTTAAATTCTTTACTGACAAGGAAGCCTTAGGTGAACTATTGCTGTAATGACTCTTTAGACTTCTGCTTATATTTACCATGATTTCACAGCCTCATAACAAATTTTATTATGAACTCATTGATTCAAAATCATTTCAAATCGGGATTAAGCATCTTGAAACTCACACAGTTAAGACTGTTGAAAATTTCAATAAGCATCTGTATTTGCTGAAACTCATGGTTGTTTATGGCAGAGAACACTATAATTATATTTCATCTAAAGCACAGTCTAGAAGAGACCATTCATCTGCATGGAGACTATGTGAAAACAAGATGTATGATATCCTGCACCATTAGAGGTTAATGAGAAAATCATTAATTTCAACAGGGCCAACTGCATCTTATAGGCAATGTGATACTTAATCAAAATAAAATATCTGGGCTGCTGCACAACCATGTCATTACTACACATCCCTGTTCCTGATAGTATCTTCTGGTAGTTTCAAGAGGAGATATTCAAGATTCTGTGGATGGCACTATGAAACATCGGCTAGGCTTTCAATAGGTGTCAAAATAAGGCAAACAAGATGTTAGGAACTATTAAAAAACAAGTAGAGAGCAAAATACAGAATGTCAATACACTCCTGCTTAAATCCATGGTGAATTGACATCTTGACTGTTATGTGCTGTTCAGGTTCCCTTTTTTTCCACATCTCAATAAATAGGTGGAGAAAAGAAGCAGGAAGCTGTCCAAAACTAAACTTAAAATACAATTCCCTGGGATAGTATGGAACCCAAAGGTTTATGAGTTCTAAAAAAAAAGCTGATAAATTCACAGAAAACATGTTCTTCAAAGATTATTAAAGAAAAAAAAAAAAAAGGGTGCTAATAATCCCTGATTCAGACTACAAGAATTTGGGACGGTATACCTGGTGAAGTAACACTGTAGAGTTTCCCTGTTTCCCTAAACTTAATATGTTGGCCATTTTCAGAGACAGACTGCTGACCAGAACAGGAAATTTAGGTATGTATGGCCCTTCCTAAGCTCTTAAGTAAGGAGAGTAGGAAAGATAAACCAATGAAAGTAGATCCAGGAAGTAGTCTTTTGCACATCCATATGCAGAAATATATGTAGCCAAGTTTGCCTTCGTGTCAATACTAAGAATCCAGATGTAGAAAACCACTGAAGTATGGATATAAAAAAACATGAAGATTAGATTTTAAAAACATGAAGACAAGTTCTGTTAAACAATTGGAAGTGCTAGGTTAATGGTTGGACTTGATGATCTTGAAAGTCATTTCCAATCAAAATGATTCTATGATTCTATGAAGCTGTAGAATGACAGGAGGTGGCTCCTGATCAAATATTCCTTTAAGCAGAATGCATTTAAAATCCAGTAATGAACTGCCACCAGTAGAAAAGATGTGAAATTTTCACATTTTGCTTCCTACAAATCCACGGGAATTTGTTTCCACCTTGCAATATAGAAACACTATTTGCAATATAGACACACTCCTGGTTCACTGTTGGGACTTACTTCACATTAATCTAGCTGTGGAAATCTAAAGCCAGCCCCTTTCACTCCAGTTTTAAGATGTCATGCTATCATGTCACTGATGGTAGAACTATAATAATATTGGTAGTACATTTCCTTCTAGATAACTTGTATCTATTGGAAAAGTGGTGCATATCTAACCAGAAATACAGTGGGGAATGGAAGTGAAGCAGACATTTATCTGTTCACAGTTCATTGACTGTCTGAATGAAATTCAGGTGTGCGGCCTCATTTGTGAAAGACAGGTGAAAAAACCTTGGAAACAATAAAAAAAATACATTTTTTACTTGCTTAAGAAGGCTGATTATGTATTCAAGAGACTATGTTTGAGTTTGCTTTCAAACAAAGCAAAAATGATATTTTGGTTTAATCACATAACTAATAAACACAGTTCTATTACAGTCTACTAAAAAAGCATAAAAAAGGTTGGTATATTTTTACCACATTTGCCTGCAATGAACACAGTGACATATGGACTGGGACAATTTTCTGTTGAACCACAGCCAATTTAATTAGAAAAATAAGGGGGAAATATTGGCAAACGAAAATAAAAGGAAAAAAAGATTAAAAAAAAAAAGAAAAAAAAAAGAGAGAGAAATATACAGTTGCAGGAGCTTAAAGCAGTGCTTTGACTCCATTCTTAGAAGTCATCCATTTGGGAAGCTGACAGAGCATTCATATCTTATGCAGTTAGCCCATGCTGCCTCCCATTGAAATGGAGCAGCAGGGGGCTGAGAAATTCCCCTGAAATCAACAGCAGTTGACTTCAAGCTTGTGTTTTCCTACAGTCTGTATATCAAGACTTGCTTTGCAGATAAACTGTAGGGAATACTGATAATCATTGTAACTTTACCCTTCATGCAACTCCTACAAGACTCGCGGAAATATGCTGCTTGATTAATGCAGGACTGAATAACCTTCCTGAAATACTCACATTTAAATAAAAAGAGAAGCACAGAGAGGTGAATGTATGCCTCTGGACTTCAAGCTGGATTGAAAGTCTTTGCTAAGGCATTTCCTGTGTAACCTTAGGGCTTGCAGTAATTGCCCACATGCCTGCTACTATCCTACAGTAAAGGGTAGAAGCTTCTCACCCCAAGAGATATCTGGGAGAGAATTCTCTCAGATTACCTCATACTTACCATGCATCAGCTGACATAACATAAATTCACAATATGTCTTACCCTGTTTTTAAATCTATACTCCAATATGTCACTTTAGCTCCTTCAAACCCCTGCTGAGCTGCCAATTAACTCCGTGGGATTCTACATTTCTACCAGCAGATGTGTGAAGAGTTGCAAAAGCCCCTGGCTACCAAGACACTAGGAGTGCTAACTTAGGCTTTCTGAGCTTCAAGCAAGGCTTTCTGGCAGTATTACTTTCCAAACAAGGTTTAGCTCTGTAAGTGATGAGAGCAAGCCTACACTACCAAATCAAGTACTACACATGAGTCAGTCACAGACAAACATTTTTGTGACCTGACTGGTGCTAGTGTCCCTTTATTTCTAGTAGTTAAAGGCACACTTTCAGGAAACCTATTACTGATTGTTATCTAAACCCTGTTCTGTGTGGTTTGAAGCAAGCACACAAATCTTCTACCAATCACCAGGATAATCAATGCTCTGTGATGAGGCTTGTTAACTTGTTGATACCTCTTTATCTTGCATATGTTTTACATAAAGACAAGAACATTTCCCTCTCTACAACATCCAGTCCATGGGGAACCCTTAGTCTGCAAGGCACAAAACTTGACCTGCTTTGCTGATCTATGGCTAATACTATGAGCAATATTTCATCCTACAGCATTGCTCCTGCAGGGTACCAGATCATGTTATGCAAAGGTAGTATCAGCACCCACCTCCTATGAGGACGAAGGCAGAGAGGAATGAGGGTAGCGTATCTTAGAGAAGTGTGGAATAGAACTGAAATTTAGATTCAGCGAAATTTGTCTTTGAGATAGGAAATAATCAGGACTGGAGCCAGTTAGCTGTTTTAGGAAGATTGATCGTGCAACAGAAGGTGGAGAATGATATAGTACTGTATTTGTAATTACAGATCTTAATAGCCTATTCACATATTGAAATGTTGCACTCTTACCTATAAACTGAGATTAAGAATGTAAGATTTTCTTGAATTGAAAAAGACAGGGTGATGTAGTTTAAGTTCCTTTAATAACTTGAGAGAGGTAAGGGGGCTTTCATTTTCCTGTGGGAGGAGTATAGGATGGATGTTACAAATTTCTGCATGTTTTTAACCCCATATTAACAAATGACCATATCTGAAAAGAAATCCTCAAAGCAAAAAAACCTGTTTGAGATTTTTTTTTTTTTACCTAACTGACTTTAGATACCTGCAACTTCTTCCAATCATTTTCTTCTGATTGGCTAATGTGGC
>VXBO01009251.1:176998-189413 GCA_013400135.1 Rhinoptilus africanus
GCTCTCTATTCCACTCACTGAGTTTTTTAAATACCACTCTTCAAGGTGTTGTATGGTAGTATGAATGCTGTGAATTCTCTTAAGAATTTATAGCTTCAGGCTATGTATTTCAATGCCAATCTGTCTTTGTGGATGTTTCCAAATCCAACAAGTGCATTTAGATTCTTAATTGCATTTCTACTTCAAAATTCTTATTTATTTCAACGGTAAATTAATAATGGAAAGATTCTTTAGGTATTTATGTGACATGACAGTTCATTCTAGATAGCTTTAGAAGGAAGTAATTCTTACTGCTAATAAGAAGTAACAGAGCATCAACTGATGCAATTCAGAAAGGAACCAAAGATATGTGAAATCAGAGAGAAGAAATGAATGAGGAGCTCTCTGGTGGAATTCCTGGAGTCACCACAATGGAGGATGACTTCTACTGAGATATATGTTCCACAGAATGACTCCTTAATAGTGAGAATTCTTCAAGCAACAGATGAATTAATTCTCCTGGATTTCAGGTGAGTGCTTTACATTAACTTCAAAGTTATGTTCATTTTGGCTATTTTCTTGGCAGTGATTTTTAAATTCTTTTCCATATTGAAACAGCTTCTTGGAAAATTAGCCTATATCCTGGTGGTTAAGACACAGAACATAGAAGAGTGACTGTGAAGGGTATTGGACCCAGCTTTTCCATACTGTATAAGAATTCTAACTTTGAAGGCTGTTATGCAGAGGGAAGAGTGCTGCTTTCATTTTTTCCCATCTGTGTTTTCACTAAAAACAGTTGCTGTTGCTTTGTTTCGTAAAGACCAAGCCATCTGGTAGGTATGATCAGATGCATGGGGTCCCGCAGGGAAATTGGATGAAGGAATACATAGTTTCTGAATCTTGATAGGTCTTATATATAATATGGCTCTGAAGCTTCTCAGCTTTGATGAGATGAGACAAGTTTCAGAACTACTCAGACTTAGAAATTGAGTCAAATAGGGAATGTGGGAATGTTAATAATGAAAATTTTATTGAGTACTTATGGACTTTAGATACTCCTGGATGTTCAGTCCCTGGGGTCCTTATAAAATGCAATAGATAAAGATAGAGAATCCAGAGTTTAACTCATAATGGCGAACAATGAACTTCGAACCAGGATACAACATTTTAAAAATGCAAGATGAGATATAGATTTAAATAAGGTTATTATAAAGTATATTTATGTTCTATGTCATAGGTCAATAAAGGTAAGCATGTGTGCTATGTTAGGCACTGATATCAGTAATTACAGTAATTTTTTAAAAATATATTATCCTTATATTCCTGGGCACTTCCCTTTTTTTTTGTAAAACTGAGCACTATTTTCTCATTCATTGTTTGTTTTTTTTTTTTTCTTTTGGAATTATGTATAGGAAATTTCTGTTTAAATTAGATTTACAAGTCTGAATAAACTCAAAATTTTACTATTAGGTGCATACATGACAGTGCAGCATTAGAGCTGCCTGAAAGTTTCTGGACAGACCTTGTTAAAATGTAGATTTTCCAAACCAATGAAAGTATTATAAAGTATCTGCGGTCAATAATGCATACAATTTCCCATTATATTTGTAATACTTTTTGTGATATTTGTTTTTCAAAGAAAATGGACACTATGCCTGAAAATGAGGCCCAGATCGTGCAACATGGTATTTCTAAAGAAGCTAAAAGTAATTTCGCAAGCCTGTTTTCAAGAATTTTTTTTTTTAAACTGCTGATTAATCCTTGAAGAACAGAAGTGCATACTCATTTGTGTTTTCCATGATCGTGGCTCTGGACATTCATACTGATGCTCAACCAAGAAAGAGTCATTGTAATACCCAGCACTCTAGGGGATGAAGTGAGCATTTTAATCTAGAAATTAGAATTAAGAGCATGAATAGGAGTTTGCCTCAAAAGAAGATTTTAGGAGCTGAGCAAACTCCCTTAAAAATTATTAGTTTTGGACTCCCATATCTAAAACTTTCCTGACTCTTGGACCCCCTTGTAGCACTCTAAATCTTGATGCAGGCAATAGAGAACACACCGTATTTGTGGAGCTAAGTATTTGTTGCTCATCTAATGAAAGTTCTGATCTTCTAATGGTCCAAGCTAATAGAGAAAAGCTACAGTGGCACTACCAAAACTATTATGTGGGGGAAGGGAATGGGGGGGAAAAAAAAATCACCTTTCTAACACTTACCCCTTTTATTTGGTGTTGTGTTCATCCTTACAATGCCCCTGTAGATAATAGGCCAAAAGCTCACTTATCCTCAGAAAGAGTGGGAGAGGTTTACAATGAGACGTCTGCATTTAAAAGTCTTCACCAGATGGAATATAATGGTGGGGATTTCTTCCTATAGTTTGTCAGGAGGAAGAGATGATGCTTTCTTACTGCTCAGTCTTGGATCTAGTAGAGCTTATTTTATACTTTTTCTTACCTGGGGTTGCTCCCTCCTGGCTGCTCCCAGCTGATTGTGAGGATTGCTCCACAGTCTCCTCAGGCTTAGTCCCACCAGGGTCTCTTGTCTGTCAGGCAGTGACTTCCTGTGCTTGCTGGATCTTTCCCATGGAGGCACTGGCAGAGCTCAAGCTCAGGCAGGAGAGGCAACAGGCACTTGGTCTCAAGGCAGATGCTGAAACCAGCTCAGCCCAGCTCTGGCCAAGGTGAGCCTAGACCAGCCCTGACAACTGTGCTTTCAGCTCAGGGCACAGCCTGTGGCCCTTAGTAAGAAAGACTGAAGTAATATTTTGATATTCAGTGGTCAACATAATACTAATTTCCAGCACTTCTTAATTGGATACCTTGTCCTTTAAGGTCCTCCCTGGCTGCCTGACAGGTTCTCTAACACACCAAGTAAGGTTCCACTTTCTATGTGAAACACAGATACGGGGCATGGACCAGCTTAGTCTCTGGGAGCTCCTGACACTGGGTGGATTAGAAACCACTTCTATGTCCCAGAAACATGCCCCATCTATGCCTGAGTACATTCTCAAATAGGAGCTTTGTGCAGACAGGAAGCCAGGAGCCACAGAAACAGAAAGAGACTACGCAAAAAGAAGCTTAACTGTTCTGCTGCATTGACTAGGGGATTCAGCCGGATGATGTAAAGACCTGGGATTTTGGGTTCTAGCCTGAACACACTCGCTCTATCTATCTATCTATCTATCTATCTATCTATCTATCTATCTATCTATCTATCACTCTTTTTCTTTTTACTCTAACCTAATGTCTATTCTAAAACCCACACATATTTTACCAATATGCTATCAATAATGTCAGTTTAGTTCATACCTGCAGTCACCAGATAGCACGTTCAAATTATACACAGGGCATAACAAAGTGTCACATAAAACGATGAGTGAAAAAAAGCATGTCCTTTTAAATAATAACAGTGCAGAAATGTATCTAACATATAAAATATTACAGATTTACAAATAGGTACTCTGAGTTAGTCGGTTGCTCTCTTTTTAGAAACTTCTTAATACCAATTCCTGAGACAATGAATTGCCCAAGAGGACTTGGCTCTGGATTATTTTTCTGTTGTTGTTCCTTACTCTTTCCTATATTTTGTATAAGGAGTTGATTTTGTTAGCCATATGATCACTTTGGACTTAAACACTTAGTTATTTTAAATCTGTTGCCTTCTAAAGCTCACCGGCAATATTTTTTAACTTATGCTTTATTTTGCTCTTTTCTTGAGTGGTTTTGTCCAAAATACAGACAGTTTAGGGTGACACCAATTCTTAGTATTTGGGACATTCTCACAATGAAGTTAACCATATAATTGAAGTTTTCCTGTTGCACACACAAGGCTGACAATTTTGGATATATTTCAGGGGTTTCAGTCAAATTTCAGTTTTTAAATTTATTATTCAGAATTAATAGTTTAATTTTCAATTAATTCTAATCAAATTAATTGGGGGGGAGGGCGGGGGCGAACTTTCCATGCTTGCGTTACACCAGCAGAAGTGTCCTTCATGTACATATAATATGGAGAATATAAACTTCACAGCCACTTTGTGGTAAATTTGTGAAAATTTATAGAATAGGCATAGGTTCGGATTGCTTGCTTAACTTTTCATTATTCTTTATTATCCCTCATTGCCAAATATGAGACTGATACCACTGTGAAGAGATCCAATATTCAGTTTTGTAAGTAAAAATTAATATGCTAGAGACATTAGAGAAATCATGATGTATTGCAGAAAGTTGTTTTTTCAAGAATGCTGAATTCAAATGTTCTTTGTCTATTTTGACTGTGCATTAAAATTAAATATTTCATCAAAATTGAAAATGTCTCACAGCTCACTGCTCATAGATAGAGTGGCAGAAGTGGGTCTTAAGAAAAAAATGATGAAAAACAGAAGACAAAGGATATAAATAACATTAAATTTAAGACACAGTGAAAATTTATTCCCTTATGTTGCCTAGACTATTGCTATGTAAATATTTTATAGTATTTTATTGTAAATACAATATAACATCAAAACGTGAGCCATAATACTTTACAGCTAACGCCATGATATATTATTGAGGAGGGAATTGTTGAAGAAATATTTTCCCTTAAAAAAGGCAAGCTAAGCAATTCAGACCTCATCTAACTCCTCATCTGTTATGTTTCTAAATTTATGAATGATCTTTTAAAATGGCTTTAGGTGGTTTATCAGCTATTATAATTCTAATTATCTAGAAGTTAGGTGAATGATTTTTAACAAAAATTTTTATATAGGTATGCAGTCTGATGGATCCATTCACAATCACATACATACTCTTTACATTTTAAAAGTATAAACTAGCATTAACTACACACTGAATCACTTGTACCATATTAGAATGAATTACTCTGTAGATTAAAAAAGACTTACACATTAAAAAATGTCACTATGAGCCAAAGGTAATACGTTTTATATGTTGACCTAAGAAATTTGATGTTAATGTAATTCATGCTTTGCAATCTGAAAAAAATAATAACATATGCTTATTATTATTATTATTATTAGTCAAGCTACAATGATAATCAACAATTATAGTCCAAATTGTTTGGACTAATATTCTCATTATTATAGAATATTCATTCTGTAATACTACATTAATATTCATTAATCATTCTCAATACATTTAAAATGTTGCATGCAAACTCTCTAGTCTGAACTGTTTGTCTGTGGTGGTGTACTCCCATGCCCTGTGCTCGGCTGGGTCCCAGGATCAGTGGCATCATCTCCAGGTGGGACCTGTCAGAGACTGGAGGCCTTTACTAGGGGAAGCATGGGGTTAATGGGAAGATTTCTTCCTCCACTTTTGTGAATCCATTTTTAATTACTTTTATTCATTTTCTGACAGTCTGTTTCCTTGTTCTTTCTTCATTCATTCCCAGTTCTGTATTAGACTGGGTTTTTTCTCTTCTATTTGTTATCACTAGCACCAATTTCACCAATTTATGAAGTTGCATGTGTAACAGTCAGCACTTTGCCAGCAGAGGATGGAGACAAGGAGGCTTGGCATAGAATTACTAAGGACATGTACTCTCTCATATTGGCTATGCACATAGTAATGCCCCAGCTTATTACATGGAGGACACCAATATAGAGGAATGTGGAATTTATATACTTTACAGTAGAATTGTGTAGATCAAGCAAATTACTCACAATAAGGCTAATCAGGTATATTGATCACATAATCAGTACATGCTTGTCCTTTGCAAGTTGTGTAGATGTATGGTCAGTGGTGTGTTAATTTCTGTTGTTGTAACCGCATGTCCTTTGCAGGAGTGGTTTTATTTTGGAATCTGGTCAATTCTCATTCTGGCTGTGGCTATGTGCCTGATTTTTTCTGGCAAATGTCCTATCATTTTGTCATTAATATGGGGTGTTCTCAGCCAGTGAGAGCCGGCTTGGGTTGGCTCTTCACATCACGTTGACCCTGAGATAAAAGCTTATAGTCCCAGGCAGTATTAATTCTTCTAAGCAGGTCATATTATAGTTAGCACCTTGCCTTTCTCACACTCCTCTGTAATAAGTCATCAGTTATTGAATATCATGAATGTGTCTAATATCTAAGGCTCCAGCTCCATCCTGTGCTCCTCTTCTTCTACACCATATTTTCATTCTTCTCACAATGACTACTTCTAATTACAATCTATTAATTAGCAGTTTTTGCACTGTACTACTACACGAAGCTAAACAAAAGCTAAAAGTAATTTAGGCAGCAGTTACCTGACTGCTAGACAGTAGCTATCACAACTAAAACAAGCTAAAATCAGCTTGGGCTGAAACAAGCCAGGCAAGCTGTGGTAGTTTGTGTTGTGAGGTCAATGAAAAGGCTGAGGCCTTTAGCTAGTAATGGCAAAGCCAGCCATAGTAGGCAGTAGAAGTAATTGCATGATTTGCATTTCTTATCTAAATTCTTCCTGTTGAAGCAAATAAGTAAGGGGAAGCTTTGTGTAAACTGTTAATTTTTTTCCAAATTTGGCTAAGAATTATTTGTTATAGAATTGAGACCAACATTCCTAAATGTGCAATAAAAAAAATCAAGAAATAGATATCTCTATTCCCACAGAGACCTTTAGCATAGTTCTAAAAGTAAAAAATATTTAATATGAATTTTCAAAAATCATTAATATTTTCTGCCTATATGCAATGACATATACAGGCACATGAGTGACTTCAATCATATGTACAATCCCACTGAATTAACTTGACTGTCATTTGTAGAATATTTCACACAAAGGTGCAAATCACTAAGCCTAAACTTCTGAACTGATTCTTTCTTATTCTAAAAATAATATGATAAAAATTATCTGTAAGCATTATGACGCATGATCACGAGAGTATCACCTCATTCATAATCTATTTACATGTACCTTTCATTCCAGAAAAGGTTAATATATGCTTATTTCTCTCTGACTATTTCAATCTTTCTTTGAAATACAAATAGTTCTTTGATAGAAAAATGTTAAAAAAGGGATAATAATTAGGATATTATTTGATGACTGGACTTGAAATACATAAGAAAAAAAATTACAGTATTGTGTTAGAACTATGCTCAGCAGAGATTAAAAGGTAAAGCATGTTTCACAGCAAGAAAAATTCTGCAGTGTATCTGAAAGGTTACAAATGTGATTAACTGTGGCAGGTCTCATGTGCTCCACTCATAAATCTCACACCTGGTAATGCATTAGTGATGGCAGGTGTAAACATGATGAAAAAGTGCAATTTCATAATGCCATACAAGATTAAGACAAGAAAATTAAATTTGGATTTGGAAACGTGAAGAGGTAGTATTATTTATTATTATTATTACCACTACTACTATTATTATTATAATCGCACTTAATGCTACGCTGGATTTTAGCATCATAGTTATCAGCATTTATAAATACATAGGGTAAAGTCCTCAAAAATATTTTTAATGGCATCTTGCAGGTTACTGGTATCCATATGTACCCAACATATGTGCTCTGGAAAAAGATCACTTACTTGATATTATGGCATATGTCACCTTGGCAAGGAGGGCACTGTATACCAAACTCTTTAAACAGTCTCTTTCAGCTGTGCACTAAATACTATTTAGGTAGCGTATTATAAAATAAAGCAAAAAAGAGGTCAATTTACCACATCCTAAATAAGATTTTATCAAGTGTGCACTTAAAACTCTGTAATTTTAACAGAATTGTACTTCATTTTGACCTGGGTATGAATTTGCTGACTCTAGATGTGTTTCCAGAGTCCCAATGAACACAGTGATTCTTCACTGTCTAGGAGGCGAAGGGGCTATATTGACATCAACCACACACACACACTCCACCCGCCCCATCAGAGCGTTTTTTTTAAGGAGCAGTGCTACAGCATCTGGCATGTTTGAATTAAACAGAACATTGTTATAAAAGTTAAGTGCTAATGAGATGAACTTCAACTGCACAATACAAAATGCTTGATCTTTTCCAAAAAGGTGTTTTACTTCATTGTTTAAAGAATTACCACTTTCTCTTTCATTCTTTCTTTTTCAGATTTACATCACTTCTTTGCTCTACTCTTTCTTCTTTTCTCCTAGCAGGCATTCTTCTCCTTCCTTTAATGTCCTGAGTTCACTAGTTTTACCTTTAAACCACTCTTTCTCCGTGCACTGTATTCTTTTGTCTCTGTCATTAGCCATCTTTCTCTAATGGTCAGTATCAGTACAGCCTTAATATCCTGAGTATTGCTCAAATATTTAAGAGAATAGTGTTATTAGCATGTCAATTTCTACTTGGAAGAAAAATTGATGGAATTTTTAAGGATAAGAAAAAAAGGCTCCCTTATTCCTAAAGAAACATTACACTAGACTATGTGGTCTCCTGCAGCTTTGAGCTGTTCAGCCTAAAGCCACAGTTTGCTTTGGCTTCAACCGTAGAAGGTAGCTCACTTGCAGGTGGACAGTTGGTGGAATTATACCATCAGTGTTGGTATAACATCTTTGTTTTCATAGTGCATATAAAAACATAATAAGCCACACTCACAGATTCCTAGTATTACAAAGACTCATCCTTTGCAGCCATTCAGCTGGTCAAAGATAATTAGGAAATCGGGGCTTTAAGGAGGCTTTTTCAGATATCTTCAAGCTATTGCCAAACAGCTTGTAAAAAATACTTCTAACCTTCCATTTATGATTCTCTCCTCCTTTTTGTAGATTGGTTTTGTCTGTAATGTAGTGGGAGTAACGTAATTGCATTAACAGTCAGTAGCCTTAACAAATACATTCATCATAACTATTTTGTCACGTACTGTTAGCTAGTCTTCTATATATCAGCGCTAGCTGAAGTGTCTAAGGACAATACAAGTCAGAAGCCAAGACTATTATTAAGCAACAAAAACATCCTGATTTCCACAAAAACAGACAAATCTCCACTATATTATGTAAACAAAGTATTGTTTTCAGTTTCTGTCATTGACATTCAAAAGACAAACACTTTGAGAAGGTGAAAGCTAAGACCAACTATTATTACTAGAATAAGCTATGATTTATGAACACAGGTAATGCTTATGCATTTACATGTTCAAGATGAATACAGCAAAGGCTAAGACATAACTTGGAGCTGTCTAATTCAAAAACAATTCTTGAAAATAATGGTGCTGCATCTGTCTGGTTAAATTGCTTGGAAAATAAAATGACCTACAACTATTTTCTCTTCTCAAATCTTTTCTAAATTAATGTCTTCAAAAGAGCAAAAATAAAGAACATATATTTCTAACACTACCTTACAGAGAAAAGCTTTAGAAAAGCCAGTTGTTAAAAAATGCTTATCAACAGTTCCTCTAGCACAGATATCAATCACTACAGTGGACAAATAAGATAATCCTAAATGACTGATAATGGAGAAGATACGATCTGACCAACACTGGATGACATATTACTTAAATTCTACAACTACAAGGTATTAAAACATCCATTATTTAATTCTAAAGACAGGAATTTACATGAGTTCTATAAAAATAAAATTATTTTCTGAATTTCCACCACCCTGAGTTGAGATCTGAATTCATTAAAAAATAAGAAATTATAGTTGCATGGAAGCATAATGTACCTGTTTAAACTATTGTGGACACAGAAAATTTCCATCAAAGTGAAACTTCAGCTATATTGTTCAGTTCTATTTCCACTTTCAGTACAGAATTACTGATAAAAATCAATCCACATTACTTTTCCATCAAAAAAGACACTCATTCCAAATATTATTTACAGCGTACTATGTCTTGCTTTCTTATTCTTCTGTCTTAAAATTCTAAGATAAAAGTAAACTAAATAACTAACTCATAAAATTATTCAAAATTTATTTCAAGAAGCAGATCTTTAATGTATTGCAAAGTATATTATTCCCCGGAATATTTTAGCCGGCTTCATTAAATTATTTTTCTACCTTAGAGACTGTTTTATACTACTTATGAAAATGCAGACCTAGAATAATTCTTTAATTTATGTTTTATTGTTTCCCTTACATCAGAAATGTTTTTCTCATTAGTTTCTACATTACATATTTTTCTCTTTTCATTCTGTTTGGTAACCAGATACTAAATTCTTTAAAAATGACTTTTTTTCTTCCACTGTGTTAGTTACTCTTTATGTTACTCATGGAACAACACGTTTGATAAGATTAAGAGGAAAGCAAGACTGCTGATGGGGTTATAAAGTAAGTCAAAGGCAGGAAACTTCACAATAAAACTACTTCAGTTACATAGCTGAAATTGAGAGGGGAAAAAAACTGAAGCCACTTACTGACAGAAAGCAATACAGAGTATTTAAAGTTATACTCACTGTCAATGAATCCAGGAAGAAGAAATTCAGTGCCCTCATTTTTCTCTCTGTATGATCTTTCTAAGATGAGAAGTAGCTTAACAACTTGCTTCAGAGAGTAGATCAGCATCCAAACCCAAGCATTTTTATATTAGCTTTTAGATTTAACATAGATGTATTCAGTTCAGTGGTAGCAAGATCTTTAGATGTGTGTGTTGGTATGCACAGCAAAAATAAAGCAGAGGATTTGTTGTTAGAAAACAGAGCTAAAGTTAAGGTACTGCTGAACAATTCTTCAGCTGGATAATCTGTGAAATAGCCCTTGTTATTCTGTCTCTTTGAGCACTGAACATACGTACAGCATTTTAAGAAGATATGTGCCCTAGTCAGCCCATTTGCCACAATTTATAAAAGAAATGTTTCTAGGTTCCTCAAGCTTCTATCTCCAGATGTGAGTTTTCGCTCAGATGCCTACATCACAGTTTACACATAGTTTATGCATCTAAATGTTAACCATCATCAAAGAACCCTGTACATCTTGTCTATCTACACTTGTATAAGTGATGTATGGTGTAAATGTTGGTTTATGAAGGTTTGATGGTTTATGAAGGTTTATGAAGGTTGTGATAGGCTTGTAAATGTTGGTAGATGAAGGTTTGCTGTGTAGTCTACTGTGTAAACTTGATGCTAATTCATTCTTTGCCTCATTAAGGAGTGTAAAATATATCAGTCTAAGATTAGATACAATAGGTTTATGATGGAACCTATTTCCCATTACAAAATGTCCAGAAACTATAACATTTACAAACTAAATATACAAGTACTGTAATGATTTAAAAACCTGCCTTTTAATTGTGGGATCAGGGATATGTGGAGAATGCATTCAATAAATCTAAAAGCTGATGTCTAGAATTCTCTTCTATATCTTGTAAGAACATCACAGTCTTTTTCACTGACCTGGTTGTTTCTGCCCTTCAGTGCTTCGATATAGTCAGTAGCAGCATTCCACACACCGACTGGTTTCTGTCTTGTTGAAAGATAGAATATAACCCATAATTATAATCAATAATCATGAAACACCCTAACTTCTTCCAGCCTCTGGCTATGAAGTAGGTCAATCATTAGGAACAGAGCAACAGCTCACCTTGGCCAGTTTCTATGTAAAGGTGCAAAAATACAACCACAAAACACAGCCATGCATTGGATTATGTGGATGTCTTTAGCTGTATTGTGGTTGGGCAAAATTCCCATACTGATTCTTCTCCATTTGTATTTACCTATTCAGAAGTTTCTTTTGGAAGGAAGACTGTACATTCTGTGTTCAGAAAGGCTGAAGAGAAATTCAATTATTCCTGGTCCCTACAGACACAAATCGCAGTGATGGCCGCTTCTTTCAGTAATCAGTGCATATCCTCAGAAAGTAAGTACAACCTAGACATGAGAAAAGGAATGTAAGCATAAGGCTCTAAAGGTTTCTTTTTTTCTTTTAATTTTTCCTTTCTGTCACCTCTTCCCCAACAAAGCTCATATTATTTACCATTACAGATTTTCCTTCTCTGAAAAATACTTTACACTGGAGAAGTGAAGTGGAGATTTTATTGGGTTTTAATATATGTTTGTGCATTTACTATATTCCCAGTGTTTTAGTTGGAGGAAAATAAGAATGCTAAATAACCAATACTTAATTTCCTGGTAAACAGCTTTATGCTATTTCTTTGATTTAGAGGCTTGTAAGAGTAAATTCACATTTGTTTTCATTTTAGTTTGTTTTTCTTTGCAATCTGGTCATTTTCTTTGGGTTTTTGAGTTTCAGTTGTTTTGTTGTGTTGGGGTTTTTTTTCCCCATTTACATTTCTGTAATGTTGCTAAGCCATTATAATATTTTCCTCTGATCATTACAAATTATGAGTCCTTATTACACAGACAAGGAATAGAGCACTTCACATTCTAATTTTCCTCTGGCAAACAATTTTCCCTCATGAATTCTTTATTTTCTTCTTGATATAATCTCAGTGACATGTGTTCTTTGTGGAAACCTATTTGTGGAGTTATTATTATTTCACAAGGTTTTCTACATCCAAATAGAATTTCTGGTGTCATTGCTGCAATTGGCAAAAGCTCTCCTCTGCTAAACAAAAAGGTATATTTAGT
>VXBO01009257.1:0-30242 GCA_013400135.1 Rhinoptilus africanus
CTGCACAGATACAGTGGTTGTCATAGGGTCTGGCGAGGTCTGCACAGGAGCAATGTCAATCGTGTGGGTCGGTGGGCTCGGCACAGGCGCAGTGTTAGTTGTGGGGGTCAGCGGGGTCTACATGGATACAGTGTTTGTCGCAGGGATCAGTGGGGTCTGCACGGGGGCGATGGCTGCTGCAGGGGGTATGCACCCAAGCAATGTGTGTCGGGGGGGCTGGCAGGGTCTCTACAGGAGCAGTGTCTGTCGGGCGGGCTGCAGGATGTTTCCCTCTACCACAGATCCAGACAATGAAAAAGAAGGAGCCTGCAAAAATTAACAACAGCAGCACCATGATCAAAACATTCCAAGGGTATTCCAAACTCTCAGAAACTGTTACTATTAATGCCATAGCAATATACAAATCTTCAGGAGATATCCTCCCTGTTGCTAAATGGCCTGTAACATAACCAAAGGTTATATTATTGCACGATGCCTAAGAGAGGGCTCCCACCACCGAATTGCAGCAATTCGCGAGATGCCATTACATAGGTGACAATAAACCGAACGATTACAAAAGACCCGATAACACAGCATAATACTGCCACACAAAATAATAAGGCAATGTTTTTAACTCCACATTAAGAAACAATAAGCTGCCCTAAATAAATGAGAAACATCAGTGAACTCTTGCACCACTCCCATAGCTGCCCATGTAAACCTACACAGAGATACCAGAGAACTCCATCTACAGCCCTTTGAAACAACTCCAACAGATCCATAATGACTGTTCTACAAATCCGATCAAATCTGTTTAAAACACCAACCCTTCAGAACTGTCTAATTAAGGCTTACAATTCTCCTAGCACTATCTGAATTTAGTGCAAACTGTCACATTAAGTGCCAAGTTTGTTAAAATATGACACTGGGTGCCAAACTTTGTTAAAATACCACCTTGTGCACCAAATTCATTAAAAGAGCACGTTGGGTGCCAAATTTGTCAAGATATCACATTGAGAACAAAATCTATTAAGAAAACTGTGTTGGGGACAAAATTTGTTAAGATACTGCATTGGGTGCCAAATTTGTTACAGTAACCACATTGGGCACCAAAATTTGTCACAATAACCACGTTGGGCACCAAATTTGTTATGGCTGGAGAAAACCCATAACAATTTATTGTCATTTAGACAATTATTCTATCACTCGATGACCCCTCCCCACCCAGAAAGGGGAATTGGGGAAGGCAAGGAAACACAAGGGTTGAAATATAAATAGAGTTAATAGGATAAGACTAAATAATTAACAATAATACTAAAGAACCAGTATTAATCCTGGTACTAATATAAGATAGACAGGAATAATACTCATACAATTCTATCAGCAGGAAGCTGTGTGCTCCCAGCAGTGGACAGTAAATGTTGGACACTGCGAGCGTGACGGCTTTGAGAGGAAGGGAAGGGCTCAGGGGTCTGGCAGCAGGGCAAGGAGTTTCTCTGGACCACTGCCATTAAGGGAGAGAGAAACTATGCAGCAAACTTTCTAATTTATATTGAATGTGATGTTCATGGTGTGAAATAATCCTGTTGGCCAGCCTGGGTCAACTGCCCAGGCCTCACTTTTCCTCCTCCCTGCACCTGGCAAGGCTTGAACACACTCAGACCTTGAATCCCACATAGCCTAGCTGGATATAAAGTACATATTTTCACAAATGTAAAAACTAGAGCCTTCCAAAAGTGGAGTTTTCCCCAGCATTAGAAGAAAAATTAGTCCTGTGTTGCTCAATCCAGGACAATTTCTAAGAACATTTTCATCAGAAGAAGAGAAAAAAACGCTAAAAGTTTGTGAAATCTAAGGAAGTGGTGGAGCCAAATCTTGCAGGACTTGATAGACTAAGTAAAATTGCATGTTAGTAAGTCTCTGCTAAGGAATACTGCAAAAATTATGCTTCTTCATAGTTATTTCATAGTGCAACAGGACACAGTTAATGAGTATATACTTCAAGTCCATTTGAAAAAATTGAACTGCTTGTATGAAACTCCTGAATGTAAATATTCGTAACTTTTAGAGTGCTAAAACAACTTTGCTTAAACATGACTGTGTATTTACATCACACTCTAATTTTCTAAGTAATACTAATCTGAAATTTCTATTCCTGGTCATTCTTAGTTAATTAGGCACAAAATCTGAATAATCACATTTTCGATATTTTTCTGAATTTTTCTGTAACGTTAGATAAACCACCTCCTAACTAGTATGAAGCACATGTATTTTCAGATGCAGAAGGTAATACACAAATTTTTAAGTAAAAAAAATAAAGATAAAATGGAATGAAGTAGGACCTAACTATAATATTACGATTGTTATTTACAAGTGAAGCAGAAAATGTGTTCACTGTGAAAGTGTTCTGGTAAAACTGAGTTTTACAGCTCTCTGTGATAGTAGTTTAAAAGTTTTAAAAGTTTATGCCTGTACCACTGTGTGTTCAGGTTGTCTGCAAACTACAAACTTCAGGGCAAGCACAGTGTCCCCTATATCTTAAATTAAGATTTTTAATATGTAAAAAAACCCACAAAACAAACAACAAACCAAGAGACTGTTAAGCCAAAAAGGTAACATGAGCAAGAGAAATGGCTTCTCATCCTGCCTGAGTGACTGATTGCTGATGTCCTTGGCATTATCTAGTTTGTAACACCACTATAAAACCAGTACGAGAAGCTGAAGTCCAACTTGTCAGAAGCTTCGCTGTATATGAGAACCTTGGCAGAAGCAAATCACAGGTTGATTGAATATTTCTTATTGATATAAATATGTAATAGGAAGATTCCAGTCTGAGTAGCAATTATTAGGATACATTTGTGTAATTAGCAGCTGGAAGAAAAATCAAATATGGGATGCATCAGCATGCGCTTTTTAAATTTATTTTTAGAACCTTGGTTTAATTACCTCTGGCACTGTCACAGCTGTTACATGATTCTTAAATAGTTTCACTGAACAGTTTGCATCTTAATAGAGAAGTTGCCTCCTGTAGACATTCTGACTTGGATGCAATTTCATGAAATAATCTAACTGGCTGAACCATAAATACTCTATGAAAGAAAAATCTGTAGTTCACTTCTTGTGCAGTTCTTTAGATGGAGAAAATAAGGAAGGACAGAATAGTACAGGAGGTCAATTTTACCTCACTTCTTGCCTGTAGCTGAGTAGCTATTACAGGACACCTGAATATATAACCAGAATATATGGATTATACATTACCTATTTGAAGAGTAGGCAAGTAACTACACCCTCAACTCTGATATAAGTGAAACCTAATCTGGTTACTTCATTTAACAGTTATGAAAAAACCTGTGTCTAGCAATCTGGAAAATCACATCTAATGTTCTGACCTTTCACAATCCTCAAACTTTGTATCATTTCTGGATATACTTTTCAGTCAAGCTTAATATGATTATGTTAGGAAAGCTACCAGTTCCCAAAATTAATCCCATTGTCATATATTTTCCCAAATGTCTTAGAATGTACAACTTCATTAAAAAGTATTCTAAATTCCTGTGTATTCTCAAGGCAGAAGATTAAATTAAACCAATGAACAAAAAATAAGTAACGTTAATAAATAATGATAAAGATTAAAAATAGGCCCAAGAGAAGACCTTATTTTGAGATCTTTAAAATATTGGCTGCGAGCTTACTTTTTGCAAATCATATTGATTCATAAATAGCTGTTTGATATCCACAACTTTATGTTTTCATCATACTAAAGAAGAAATTTTTACACCATTTTTTCTTGACTAAAAGAAGTGTGGGCTTAAGGTAGTTCTTGCATATAAAGACATCTATATTACCAGTGTTTCCAGCATCTTCTTCTCTCTTCTTAGTTATGCCCTAATGTCTTTCAGATGGTACTACATGTGTGGGAACATAGACACAAGAAAGAGAGGTTAACAGATTTCCTTAGTTCAACCATCTAATATATGGCATTGCAAGAAATTCAGGCCTCAGTCATGTAAACGTTTGAATGTTTACTTAAGTTTATTTCATTGAAGGAATAATGCTGTGCAAGATTGTGGATTTATGTAAGCATTTCCATGATTGCATCCTATGGATTATAGATTGCACGACAGTATCAATAGAACTAATTAATTTAATTCTTCTGAGATCTGAACTTGAAACTATTGCTGGTGATGGCAAAGATGTATAGACTTTCCTATGCAAACCAGAATTTACAAAAGCTCAAGTGCCGAGGATAAGCTGTGGAGGCATACTTGTCTCCTCATGCCATGTACCTGCCTGTTCGTATGGGCGTGGAAGATGAGGAGTGAGGTGAGAGACGGTGCAGGGCTTTTTCTGTATCAGTAAGAAAGGCTTGACAACAAATGGATTAATAAGATAACTGTTTTAATTAGGCAGAATGAGAAGGGTTAATATAGGTAGCAAGTAAATCTTATGTCCCTTCCGATGCTGGGCACCCTGCGTTTGTGCAGCATCAGATGGAACTCCAGGTGGATTTTCCCACAACACTGTGCAGAGCAGATCCTGTCCATGGAGAGAAGCTCTCCCTTTTGGTCCTGTAAGCTGCTATATATTTTCCTTACAAGAAAACAACTCTGTTCCTAAAGGATGCTGTAATAAGAACTCATTGCTGCATTGTTAGATGGAGGCAAGGTCAGGCAGGTGGTGCACTCGCTGGTACCCAGTGGGAGCTGCCTGCAGGCTCCTCCATCCTGGTAAGCCAGTGCCTTCATCCTGCAGCCGGGGAATTTGTGCAGCACAGCACAGACCTGAAGGCCACCCTCTCTCTCTGGCACAGCGCAGCACAGACCTCTGCCTGCTCAGGTTAACTGTTACGCGGATTGCTAGCTCCTAAATGTGGAATGCTCTCCTAGTCAGGATGAACACAGTATGTTAGAGGAAAAGTCATATATTTTTTGAGAGTTCAGAGTAAGCAAATCCCCTTTCATACCAAGCAGTTAATTCATTTACATTGAGAGGTAATGTTTTTACGGCTGTAAAGGTATGCCTCCTTTTAATGAGGGGCTGTTGTGTTACACAGTACTGTGTAAGGAAAAGAAGGAGAACAGATAGGTTGTGTAAAATAAACACTCATTTTCAAATGAAATCTTACCATCTAGCACCTTGTAAAGTCATTTGAGATCAATAAATGAACTATCTGGTAAATAAAAAAAATAATTTTCAAAGGGTATAATACAGGTGCCTCTATGTATATATTCTAACAAGGATGTTTTCTGTTTGAGAAATGAACCACTGTTTGGAACCTATCTGCGAAGAGGTACAATACACACCCTCTTTATCTCCCTGTAGTTTGAATAACATAGCATTTTTCACTGCAATTATCACAAGACCTCTTGCATTATACTATTTCCTAACCTAGTGCTGTATTTTCTGGCAGAGTAAAGGAAAGAAAGGAAAGAAAACAGAACATAACTTCATGTTCTCTCCTTGTAAAAATGAATGGGATATCATAGCAAAGAGACGTCAGTTGCCCATGTTGACTTTTGCTCAGGGGTTTGTGAAGTTTTCTAATTCCATGTTGCATATATGATTACATTTCTTTTTAATTTGCTTTGTGCTAATTTTTCTATTCAAGATTAACTTTCTCCACTTTTTACAGATTAGCCACACACGTCTGTATATTGATGCTATGCTTATGTCATAGGCTAGGTTAACACACAGACTTCTGTCTCAAGTACAGTCTTACTGTCACGTCAGCATGATTTCTGGTGAAGCTAATAATTAATGACCACAGTAAAATAGGTATCTCTCTTTCCAAATGTAAAAACCTACACTTTGGAAATCACTCCTTCAGTTGCATCTTTCCACTGCTTACACACTAGCATTGTACCTTAATTTCTGGAGATTGTATTTAATTTAGTAAATGTTTTAGCAATAAACAAATTAGAATATTTTTCGTTGCATTTTTCAAGTGTAAACCCCAAATTCCCAAAAGGCTTTAATTCAGGAAGGCAATAGCAATGTTAGCTAATAAAAAGTTAGTAAAAAAGATCAAGCCTAAGTATAAAAACATAAGGCTGCTTTCCACATACAAGAAGTTTCAGTTTTGTCCTGTCTGTAAATTTAGAAATTGCTTGGAATTAATTATTTTGTTGTTGTCTCAAAGTAACTGGTAAAATGTACAGGATAAGGAGTATCATATTTTTCCTTCTTTTTTGTGGTTATTTTTTTTTATGCTAAATGGAAAGAACAGACTCCAACTACTCTGTTGCTATGTATTCTCTATTCCTCATCTATAAATAGCCATTTCCAGGTGCTTCTGTGCGGTAACCAATGCTGCTAAAGAATGTGAAACGGAATAAAAATGACAGCAGTCACATAGTCACTGGTGTCTTTTAAGCTTTTAGGCTGCAAATTAGGTCATCATCAGGGTATTCACAAGCCATTTCATCAACATTCTAACCAGTAGGTATTACACTGGATTTTGCCGCACCAGGATGAGCCCTAGTCACTGGGAGTTCAAGCTGGAGGTTGTAGTAAGAAAATGTGGATTCTATACATAGATATGGGTGCTGACAGTGCTAAGCGAAACCAAGAGGACCATGGAGGCTGCACAAATAGAAACATAGAGAATTGTGTTTCTGCCATATTCCAGTTACAGTGTCAACTGCTGTTTGGTTCCCGGATACCAGGGGGGTTTAGCCAGTACAACGTGCTGGGTATATGACATTTCCTTTAAAAAGCAAGTTGCTTTCTTTCTAACAAAAGGGAGTCGGTGTTTTAATTTCCCATGATCATCATGTTGTTTGCATCAATCTTGTTTTCCAGTTTATTGCACTGCCTTAGGGGACTCACTTGGTTTTGAGAGAATCACAGGCAGTACAGCAATACGTTCTGGGATGCTGCTGATTGCTGTGCCCGTACAGAATGGACACACGCGTATCGCCCGACATCTTTTCCTCAAGTATGCACCTCCTGCTCATTCTATGTTGACATTCAGTCATTTTGTAATGTCTCCCCATGTCTATATATTTTACAAAGAAAATATTCCCTTATGCATTGCCCCTTGCAAATTCCAGTTTACAAACACCTCCTAACATGCTGAATTACTCTAATAACCATGAATATGCAACGCGGTACCACTTTCAAATTTTAGTGTTAAAACATTCAAACTAATATCACTATACAATGGCTGTGAGGGTGATTGTATAGAAATGTTTGCTGGTCACACCTTGCATTAGTAAGTAGAGGATTGGACATGGAATTATTGCCATAAAATCTTTATCTTGAATACCTCATAAATAGCAATTTGCAGTGCTACTGCAACCTAAGGAATTTATTTAGCCCTTTGTAGTGTCAAGCAAGTACAGCGTAGCAACTTTTGCTTAAAAAGGAAATAGAAATTAAAAAGAAGTGAAAGTGGACTGAAATAGAAATTAAAAAGAAGTGAAAGTGGACTGAAGCCTTCTGCTTTAGTCAGTCCAGTCCATTCTGGTTTTATGTACAGCCTCCCTCTTCCAATGAAAGAGCACTGGGAAAGAATTGTAAGGAATGTATTCAGACCCTCTGCTTTGCAACATTAGGTGCTCAGAGTCATCCTCTTGACTTTGACTAAAGGACACTGGAGAGATAAGTAGCCAAGACAGGTAGCATCAGTGTCTCAGTCCTGGCACTTCCTTCTTGTCCAAAGGTCCTTCAGTCTGCTGCTTTCTCTGCAACCAGCCATCTCTGTAGACTGCTGTGGAGGACTGTTGAAAGCAAAAGACCACAGCTCTGACAAACGAATGCTTCCTCCTGCACCTAAACGTTCACAAGTAGAGCAGCAGGACAGGGGCTGAACCACTCTCAGATCCAACTTGTGATACAAGCAGCTGTAGCACAAGCACTAGAAGGGAGAGGCACTTTTCCCCACTCTTTAGTCACTTTAGACTACTAGTGAAAATCCATCCGTTGTGATTAGTCATTTCCCGAAGGAAGTGTAGGGTTTTTTTGGTATATCCTCTAACTAGGGTTGATGAGGAAAACCAGAAGTTTGAATGTTATTTTCAATGGACAAACAATACGAGGGAGGTTAGGTAAATGAAAAGGAGGAAGGATGGACTGAGGAAAGGGAAAACACAGCAAAAGGAAAACGACAAAGAAAAGTAAGGAAATGGGTACCTTAAAAACAAAGTAACCAAGGGAGCATTTCATTACCTTGTATTTTTCCATCAGTCTCTGCATTTTGGCACAGTCACTGTATTTCAATTCTGTGTCATTGGTATTCTACAGCTTCCAAAAATATAAAAGTGAACTTAGCTATTTTACATGAGAAAAGGAAAGTAAAATAGGAGACAAATAGAGCTGCATTATCAGGGAAATCATTTTATTCAGCGAATGAAAGAGGGAAAAGAGTGACAAGAGCTTCGTTGCTTTAATTTACGCCTTTTGAGCTATATCCATCCGCTAGCTTTGCCTTCAATAGAGGCAGCTTAAAGGCGGTGAAAAGGGGAATGTTACTGCCCTCCATAGTCTAGAAAACATATATCTGTTTCCTTTGGTGGGGTGTTGGTATCTAGTTTTAGAAATCATGGTAGAAATATTATCTTTTTTATATACTTCAGAATTATGGAAGTTAAACTTTATATAGAAACTGTTGTCATAATATTTGCTGTTCACTTGTTTAATTCAGCCTCAGGCATTCCTGTACTTTCTAATCAGAGCTGAATAGTTGAGGAAAACTTGAGAAAAAAAACATTCAAGTTTTCTTTACTTTCTGAGTTACTGGGTAAAAAAAGATTTGTGTGTATTTTCAGAGTTAAAAAAATTAATACATAAGTTGCTTACAGCAGTATTTTACCCACAGTTTTTAGCTGGGTTGATCTGTCAGGGAAGTGACTGTCAAATGGAAAAATAATAAGGTCAGGAATGAAGCCGTCTTATTTGTAGTGTGAGGGCATTTGAAATGTTTTTGCTAAAACACGATTCTAAACAGAAATGGCATTTATTAATAGCCAAGAGGATTTTGGCCAATATCTAGTCATATTTCATAGACATCTGGAGTGATCAGAGCAAAGGAAGAGCCTCAACTAAGGAACCTTGAGATTGTTTACTTGCAGCATTGGCAGAGCATTGTTCAGAGATTCAATTCTGCGTATGAGCATCCCGATTAGAAAAATGTTCAATGTGTTGCTGCAGATGTATAAGCTAATAGCTCGAGTGGCCAGAGGGGATCATTGTGATCATCTCTTGTGGGGATTATTTCTGTTTTGTGCTGAGTGAGCGTTCATCACAAAGCACATAAAGAATCTTGTGAGGATAAGGGAGAAGTACACATCACTAGGCCACGGAGAATCTGCATCTGCATGGTATTTAGCACAAATACAAACTCTTTGTATTTTGACCTGGACAGGCTGGAGAGTTGGGCAGAGGAGAACCTTATGAAATTCAACAAGGGCAAGTGTAGGGTGCTGCACCTGGGGAGGAATAACCCCCTGCACCAGGACAGGTTGGGGGCTGACCTGCTGGGGNGTGGTGGAGTTTCCGTCTCTGGAGACATTCAGAACCCGCCTGGATGGGTTCCTGTGCAACCTGCTCTAAGGTGGCCCTGCTCTGGCAGGGGGTTGGACTAGATGATCTACAGAGGTCCCTTCCAACCCTGTGATTCTGTGATTCTGTAATTCTTTCTGTGTATTTGACCAAGCAGTCACATCACTGTGCTCAGTGCAGTTTTGAGGTTAAGCTGGTAGCAGCGGTAATGCTAGAGGACACAAAAGGTATCTCTAGGTGACTGAAGTGGGTTGACTGGAAATTGTATGATGAATGTAGAATTAATGAGTACCTCAGCTCCCTTGAGGGAAACCAGGGTTCCAGACAACATCCTGACACTATGAGTGCTGCAAGGTTTCATTCTTTTCACTGATACACAAATGTGTGATTAACCTAAAAAAAAAACCCAAATCAAAATGACTCTGTAAAAACAAGTATTTAAAATTTTGCCTGCTTATCTTGTCTTATTTCTTTTGCTTCTCTGTCTTAAGAGCTCTTACTTTTTGGGTCCAGTCTTTTAATCACTCATTCTAATCCATGGTGTGCTTTTTGCTTTGGATAAAAATTATTTTTTCCCACAGGTTAAGACTGATTGATAGTTCTCTCATCTTTAAATATTTCAAGTGCTATACCCACTTTTGCTTTGTACAGTCACATGCTGTGCTGTAAATATGTCATATACATAATATTAATATGTGTAACTGCTTTAACAGATAATTCTTTGCTCTGCCTGAGTGACTTCAGCAAAATTCACCTTATTAAGTATTAAATCTACATTAATTTTTTGGCAGTGCATTTTGGAGTTTACTGCATCAGTAGAGATATCTGTCTTAAAAAAATGAAAATTCTACCTCTGTATTAACACACTCATTGTTTGAAGACTGACTCAGAAGGCATGAATTATGTATCATATCTGACTGCTGTGCCAGATTAGAAAATAATGTTTTTCATCTTATTTGAGTGCTTATAACTGGAGAACTAAATGAATGCAAAATTCGACAATTTCATTTCAAAAATGCAACTACTGATTTCAACGACTGAAGTATATAGGGGTATTTCTTCCAGTGTATTGTTCCAAAGTTGAACAGGTGTGACTTACAGGACTCCCTGAGCTTTGTGACTACATGTCAGAGTTTTTCTTCCATGATTTTCTCCAACTGACCTTTAAGCATTTATGGTTTTGATATCCATAATAATCTGTATTAACAAATCCTACAGTTTAATATTTTTTGTATGAAAAATTACTTCCTACTCTTTTTCTTAAATGTTTTGAGTGGTGATACAGTTTGATACTCCCTCAAATTACAATATTAAAATAAGATTTTGTAGGACAAAAGTGTCACAGCAATGTTACAGGACAAATAATGTGGCATATCTTTTATTTGGCTCCTTTTGGGGGAGAACTGTCAAGGAGATAGCTTTTGTCAAAGTACTGTACAAACTTTTTAATATTGTGAGCTGCTTGGACAATGGATTTAGGACTGCTTTGAGCATATTATAGTAAGGGTATTTCCTGTGTATGTGACATGTTTCATAACCATTCCTCAACCTCTGCTTTTTCTCCTATTGAGAAAATTAATTCAAAGGATTCTTTTTAAATGACTTATCATTGTCTTGTGAGAGAAAATGTGGTCAGATGTGGGAGCCAAAAATTCACCAGTGAACCATTGCTTTAGGGTGATCTTCATCAACTCCTGCTGATTTAAATTACTTACACTTTTAAAACATTTTAAAATTTACATCTGAATGTTTGGAAGACATGTTCATGTCTTCTGAAAGATGTGTTCCTTCTGCCTTGTTATTAAACTTTATATATAGGAAAAATTAGGTCAGGATACTTATTTTTCAAAATGAAAGGGTGAAAAGAACCATTGAATACTACTAATTTGTCCCTGCATACTTCAGCTATTCTCTTGTACTGTTTCTAGCAGTGTGTCATTGCTTTCAGTTTTGTGTGAGACTTTTCCTGGTTTTCAGAGCATTAGCAAGCTTCAAAATAACCATTTCAGTCTTACAGTATACTTCCTGTTTTTCTTGCTTGTTGTAATAATTCACTACTGTTTTTAATGTTATCTCTTTTAACAGCTAGTTTATGGGCCCCTTTTTCCCCTTTAGGTTTCATTCTTATAGGAACACATTCCTTTAATTTGTTGAAGACTTTTTTGAACGTGGTCTGAAAAGTAGAAAAGGTTGTGGGATTTGGTTTTTTAAATTAATGCATGTTAAAGCCAGTGTTATGTCTTTGGGGGACTGGCTTTTGGGTTTTGAATTCTCAGAATTGTCAGTATCATGGTATACTACTATGTAACAACTGTTATAGTTTTCTGTCTTCACTAGTTTTGTTCTACTTGTAAACATTCATTCTGCTATGAGTTTGTTGCAGTTTGAAACAGTTCACTGAGCAAATTGTCTGCCACAGATCTCTGAAAGAAGTTGCTGATACAGTAATGGAAATAACTTGTTTTATTCTTTATTGTTGTATCACATAATTTACTAAAAGGGTATCACTCATTTTGCCAAGGCAGAAATATAGAAAAGATGTTAAATGACTTGCCAAAAACTACAGAGAGAATATATGTCACACATGTCACAACAACTGCTTGTTTCCATGTCCCCACTTACACCTAAATGTAGATATGCAAAGGAGGGAAAGCATATTGTCTACTCTGAAAACACCGGTGTGAAAATCAAAAGGAGAATAGGCAGAGACCAATGTTTTTCAACTTTTCTGTAGTTAGTTTGACCCATGGAGGTCACACTATCAGCCACAAAATTTCCTGGTAGGCTCAATATTTGAAAGCTGTGCATGGAGCACCAGACGTTATGTGCCAGCTATGGCTCTGTGCCTCTGAAAATTGCAGCCCATAGATACTGCTTTGACTAAGGAAACAATAAAACTGTCATGACTGTATTAATAGTTTTACATAAAAACTGGGGGGTTCCTTCAGCTTATAAATCTGTGTGTATTTCACCACCCATTTCATGAGGCTCTCTTAATATTCCTACATACCCATCTACTCCTAAATCTAGTTAACGTTTACTGACTGATGCTCCTTATTTACAAAACAGGTACAAATGCATATGAAAAATCTTGCAGAGAAGTTGCTTATACACAAGATATAGCATGCAATCTTTTTCTAGAAACAACTACAGTCAAAAGAATGTTCATATAATTATCTTTCTGAATAAGTATACTAATAAATTACTAGTTAATATACGGATCAAATTTATAACTGTTTATTTGGTACCTGTGAGAGTTTTAAGGAAGACAGCACTCATCTCTCTTTTTCTTATAGAAAAATGACATTGTCTATACTATTCTCTCTTTCTTTATAGTGTCATCTGTAATGAATAGCCTTTCTTGGTGTTGCTGGTGTCATAAGTGTTGCTGGTGTCATAAGTGGATCAACACCTTCTGCTGCAAAACATTTGGTGCATCCAGGAGAAATGCCTTTCTGGAGAGAGGATAGGGAGGAAGGGATACCCTGGGTGTCTGAGTGGTGCACAGCCGCTTGACTTGGGTGGTTTTCCCAGTGAAATGGGAAAGTGAGGAGGAATTTTCTGCATGTCCCACCCCAAGTATTAACTTACTTCAGGAAACCTAAATTTGGGAAAGGAAAATTTCTGCTATGTTTGGTTGTTATTAATGTGCTTGAAACAGACCTGGGAGTGTGTAGGTCTGAAGCGAGCAGCCCCATGTGCACTGCAGCCCTCAGCAGCAAACATGGGGGTCAGTTAAGGTGTGGTATAGACACAGAGTGAAATGTAGCCCTACCATGAGCAAACTATTCACAGCAAAGTGTAAAGCCAGGCAAGTTGGAAAGAGTGTATACCAGCTTTGCATAGCACTGAATGATTTAGAGATAAATTTTCGGTCTAGAAATAGATGAGGGAAACAGTCACAATTTTGCAATGTGATCCTGTCTAGAAATCCCATATAATAATGTACTTTAGATTTATTGAGTTATGTGTGGATGACAACCATGTGGTGAAACTGTTCTAAGATGACATGCATGTAATTATTCCAAATGAGGCTGAAATGAAACTACATTCAATGTAAGCAAGTAGCAGTATTACGAAATGAATGGCTGTTCAATAGTTAAAGTGATGTACTGTAATAGGTTTTCAGTAAGGTTACCCACTTTTTAAGCATAATTCTATGCATTAATATTCTTCAGAGGACAAAACTCTTTCCTCATCTTCATGTTACACTGTCATCAGCCTTTGACTTCCAAGCAGTTCTGAATGTTTTAAGTCTCATTTACCTTATGGTAATTGTGACATTTATTTCCAAAATGAAGTTACTTAACATATAGGGGCAAAAGGGATTAAAGTTCTACTGAAGTGCAGGCACTGAGCATAAATCCTAAACTGTGATAATCAACTGCATTCTTATTTCTAGTTGTTATCTAAACAAATACTGTTGAGATAAAGACATAGTCACAATTGAAATAGTGAACCCTCTGGGCTAAGGAGACAGATTTACAGCTGGGATATTCATCCTTGGAAAAATACCGCTCAGCCAAGTGTGTGCTGCTCCAGGTATGGACAGTAATGCCTGAACACCAGTCAGTCAGTCACTAAGGGAGAAGATATGTCCAAGGAAGGTTTCAGTTTGTATGCATAGAAGCATTTTTCACCTTTGCATATACTGATATTACAAAGAGGCAGTTACAAGATATCATTCCCCTCCCATTAAACTTGGTGTGACAGAACGTATGTTTTTCAGAGCTTTCCAGCTCCCTAATGGGAAAATATTTTTTTCTTCACTGTGAATGTAAATGAATCCTTAATGCTTTTGTAGAATTTATCTAATCCAAAAATATTTCATGCTTAAAATCTCAAGCTTAAAAGGGAACTGTTGAACTGTAGAAAGATTTGGAATCTCTGAAATAGCTCTCTGTACTTATGATCAGAAAATGTATAGTGTTCGCGTAAAATAGGCTGCATCTTAAAAGGTCCGCTCCAAGTGGACCCTTTAAGCTTGGTCTGAGTTTTGATGAGTTCAAAGCCTGCTGGGCTAGCTCTCTGAATTATAGGGAGATGAAAAGTTTCATCACAGGCTGCTGATTCTGCTTCTCTGCTTCCACAGAGTTTGGCGAATCGTCAGAGCTGCACGAGCCCCCATCCTGCAGAGCTCCTGATCACTCGATCTGCAGTGCTTAACTGCTCAGCAAGACTCTTCTCGCTGCAATGGTGCTGCATTCCCAGATTTTGCAGGGCTGGAATGCTACATAATTAGATCCTTTCAGCGTGATTATCTCTTTCATCACCCTCAGAGATGACACATGAATTTTTTCCTAAAAATTTCTAGGTAAATGAAGCATGGATATTCTTGTTTTGGTTGTATTACAACAAAAATGTAGCCTATTTTTATTTCCTGCACAATAAGCCCATTCTAGCTTTAAAATAATGTGTGTAAAGTAAGAATTTGGTTATCTACATAACAATGGTGGATCAATGCCATCAGTAAATGAAGTTTGTTAGGTGTTTTGAGATTCAGAAATGAGAAATTACATATAAGTTAACGCCTGTAATTTTGATTTATATGTATTGAGTTTTGTTTTGTTTATTGGCAAAAGGAAGTTCATTTTGAGAAAAATTTATGAAAAGAAAATTGCTTGTTTCTAATTAAATAAAAAGCCAAAGATACAGGGGGACTAACTTGTTCCAAATACTCTTGAAATCTTTTAATTTCTAACCATCAGTTTCAATCAAAGACTGCAGGGTCACACTGACAAGCAATGAAAGTCTAACTTGGGATGGCTGATGAGGTTCTCCATTCCTTCCTGCTATGCAGACAGCTCAGTTTCTCCACAGCTAGATCTTGAAACACCATTGTTCGTAGTGTAAGGTTTTAAAGTAACCGTAACCATAGTTTAGGAGATGCAGCTGCCAGGTATCTGTGCAACTGGTAAAGGATGGGGGGATGACAGTACCACAGTATGCTAGTAGGAGCCCTAAACCAATGGAAAACTATAAGGACGGAAGGCAAGTTTAGAAAAAGTACCATGCCACCTTTGTTATTGCCATGTAGGGTCTCTTGGGAAAACTAAAATGCAAGCTAGGAGTTAGTCAAATGTATGTACAATGAATACTTCTCATCCTATACTATTTATAAAGCTTTTGGCAGACTTGAAGGTGTTAGTGAATTGTAGGAAGGCCCTTAAGCTGGAAAGATGAGGTAATGAAGGGGGGCAGGATAGTTATTTAAGAGATTATATATTTGACTGGATGAAAACACTTGCTATTTTTAATGCTTTGCTAAAATGTGTTTTGGAAATTCATGACCAAGGAACTTGCCAATAGCTTTCTAGCTTATTTTTCAGTTAGCAAACTATGTCATAAAATTTAGCACCTATAAAATCACATTATTAACACTATCACAAAGTTGGTTTAGCAATTTGCAAAGCAATGCAACTTGTCTTTCTAACAATTGTCTTACAAAAACTAAAAAACTGCAAATGGACAATCAGTAACCCAGTATTTTTTAAAATCTGCAGAACATAGTAAAATCTTTCTGACTAAAATATATAGAAATAACTGATTTGTGAGATGTACCTAACCAGAAGTACATACCAAGGTTTACAAACTTAAATGCACACAATATTCTCAAATTCTTTTGATAGGTGAGGAGAAAATTCTATACAACCTTCCAAATCAAGTTATATGTACCTATACTGTAATGTATTTTTCAGTATGTGAGCTGGGCAATTAAATGGAAGCAAAAGTTCATTTTCATTTTACCTTGCTTTGTAACAGAGTGATTGACAAAGTTAACATAAGTACTGTCATCACCAAATGATATTTACTACCAACAATCAAACCACTTGGTTGCAGCTGCCTTTTTTATTCTCAGTTTTCCTAAAGTATTTTCATTTTTGTCTTGAAAATAATAGAGCAGGCATAGGGGTATTTCTTTTTCAACCACGCAAGTAGCAAATCACTATTGGAATCAATTTATTGTTTCCATAGCTCGAATCACCAGTGATCACGCTTAAATATTTGTTATTTCTGGCCAAGTCATTGTTTCATCTGTTTTGTCATCTGAAAAGGGAACTAATATACTGATGACAATGCTTAAATGTATGTTCAGTTCTGCCAAGACTGAAAAACACCACTACTTTATGTGTGGTTACGGTTAAGTGATACTCATGATGACTGTTAGACATTTAACGGCAGTTCTTGCAGAAAGGAAGATGAAAACAAGCAAAGTACTTGACTGACGTGGTTTGAGGGATACCTTTCATCACTGGAATTCACAGATGTGGCTTACACCTTAGTTTCATATTAATGGAAAATTTTGCTAGGAGTGTATTTTCCTATTGGTAGTAGGGAGCAGACATACATTCTATCTACAAAGAGCGGTGTTGGTGAAGATTGCTGCCTGTCAGCCTCTCCCGATTTGCTCGTTTCATGTGTCAGAATCACTGGATGAACTACTTGTGTGTTTCCTAACCTTTTCCTGGTAAACACCACTTGGGCAAACCTGCAGGCAGAGCGGAGGCAGGGAGGTGACAGGTTGCTGGGGGCAACTGCTGGGGGCACTAAGTGAGTTCTGGGGAAAACAGCCCAACTGCAGTCTTAAGTCTTACAACTGCTGATGGGGAAACCATTATGCCAGCGCTCATAAGCTTATGCTGCTAAAGGCTGTGCTCCAACGGAGAAACAGCATGGAATGAATTCAGCTTAAATGGAATTCTTTCTGGAAAGATGATGAGCCTGAATTATACTGTTATTAAAGCAGTACAACTAAGTGGCACATGAATTTAAAGGATTCAAATGAGCATGCAACAGTAAATTAAGAAGATCAAGGCGCAAACTGAGTTTCAGTGTGTCACAGGGGCTGAAAAAATGTGTAAAGTAAACCCGTGTAGGGGGGCTACAAAGGAAAATATAGTTCAGCAATGTAACAAAGGGGAAAGGAAATAATGGAGGGAGCACAGAAGGCTGAAGCCTTCAGCTATCTCTTTTGCTTCCCTCTTCACAGAAAGGCAATTAGGGCTTATTTATGATTGCTACCTGAACAAAACATAGTTTTAACTAAGGGTTAAAGAACTGGCAAGAAAATGAAAGTAAGAGTCTTGAAACGATACAGACTTAAGTTATATGTATTGCAGTCAGTTCTCTGTAAACCTCAGCAATTATTTTCAATATCTCTTCAAAGAAAGAGGAAGGGTAGGAGAAAGGCAACTGTGATACTTATCTTTGACAAAGGCAAGTGGAATGGACAATGTGAAGAGTTACAGAGCAGTCCCACTTGATACTGATTCTTGGGAAGATACGGAAACAAATTATATGTGACCATTACAAAGCATTCGGATAAAAAAGCAATAAGGTAGAGCTTGCATGGATTTATCAAGAACAAATCATGTCAAATCAATTGGACTTCATTCTTGGCAGAGTGACCGTTACAGTAGACAAAGTAGGAAACAGCTGTTGTATCTATTTCCTTTTATGAAAAGCTTTACTGCTGTTGCCTTTGAGACTTTGTAAAGCAAACCAGTAAAACATGTTCCAGATTAAATTACTAGTACATCCAAATACCACTGGCTGTAAAGGCTGCTCTCACAAATTAGGCATCAATGAGCTGCTGTTACTGAGAGAGAATTTCAGACTCTGTCGGCAAGTTACTGTCACAAATCCTTTGCTTAACAGTATTTCCATTCATAGTTGAATACACGCTATACTTGTGCAATTTCCAGGTAATGCCATGATAAGAAAGGTTGCAATCGCTCTGAGGGGCAGTATCAGAATTCAGACTTGAAACAGTTTTTTTGCATGGGAAAAGTGAATGCCATTTTTTCTTATTTAGTTCAAACATCTGGCTGAAAAACACCAAACCTCTTTGCCTGTACTAGGCATTTGTTCAGAAAGCTGTGCTTTAAATAAATTAACAACTCTTATTATCATTTGCATGAATCTTTATTTTATAAGCACGGACAGAAAATTGCTTTCTGACCCCAGGACACATCTATGCTGATCCTTTCCTTTTAAAATACAAAGTGGTGGGAACATGGGCGTAGATGAAGTTTTACTGTGTTTCAGAGGCCCAAATGATAATGGCATTAAAAAGATGTCAGTTGCATGCAGCTGGAATTTTTTAGTATTTCCCATTGTTGTTACCATCTACAATGCTGCAAGTGAAGCAAGAGCAGAAAACTAAAGAAAAAATGTAAGCTTAAAAGCAGACCTAGAGGACATAGTTCATCGTAAGGTCATTCCCTCAGTCTTGATGTTGATTCTTCTGCTTTTATCTCACCCTTTAAATCTTTTTTTTTTTAATTTTATTTTGCCTCAAAACAAAATGAGCAAAATGGATCTTCCCATGTTGCATCTAGCATTTGTGAACAGAAAAATATGAAAAAATTACTTGATATTTTCCCACAATTATTTGTTTTCTGGGAAATCAAAGGAGCCCACAAAGTGAAGTAGGAACCCTTTTGGTATGAAAGTTAACACATCAGGCACTTTTCTCCTCAGTATTTTTAACACGCACTGAATTTACTTTAAAAAACAAAGCTAAAACAGAAGTAGTAAGATAGGTTGGATTTTTTTGACAAGGACAAGCTCAGTCCAAAGCTCAGAGTTTAGCAATACCCTTTCAAAATCATTCTGTTTTAATATATGAATCCAATGGGATATAGAAGAAACTGTTGGATAGGGATTCAAGTGACTTAAGAAACAAGTGATTTCATTGTTTTTTTTCTTTCTGGAATGAATATATGGAAAAGAATGGCAGCACAGTGGGGAGGAAAATCACCATCCTCACAAGGTGGCATCATAAGCAGCAGAGTCAGAACCACTATGTCTTGATTTGCTGCTGTTAAAATACCTAGGGGCTTTAGAAGGGTTGACTTACCTTTCCCAATGAAGGTTTCATGGTCAGTCACACAGTTCCTTTCCTAAGCTACTACTGCTTTTGTAGAGAAACATACTGGAATTGTAGATAGTCCAGACATGATAGAAAAATAAAATATCTGATATTAAGTTCTCTGTGTTTTGTTGGTAGGGTTTGTTTTGTTTTGTTTTGGGTTTTTGCTTGTTTGTTTGATCGATTTGGTTTCTTTTTTTCTTTTTTAGCTTCTGTTCAGCTTTCTTGGTGGAACTATTGGCATATTAATATGCCTATAAGCTTACATCTTGCTTTCTCAGTGTACTGCTTTGTTAGTGTATTTTGCTTTTACAAACTTAACCACCTTTTGCTTTCCTTTGAGCTATATTTCTTTTAATTTAAAGATAAACTGCCTTATAACTGAGTCAGAACAAAGCACTCCAAAAAGCTAAAAAGGTGACTGAACCATCTGATCTACCCTAAGCTGAGGGTCATGAGGACACAGGTCCGAAGTATTCTCATAAAGGGGCATTTTGAACATGTATTTGCCACCTCGAGTCTCAAGATTCAATGAACCACTCCCTCCATGTGAGCAGAGCTGAAAATTTTAGCATCCTTGGGGAGGGGTGGGTAGGAGAACTGCTGTGCAACCTAGAGAAATAAAACTAAGCCCAGGTCTGCAGGAGGACCCTTTTTCTTGGTGACTATCCTGGCATGTATTGCAAAAAGAAAGCACTCCTCTCTGGAGCCAGACATCACAGCTCTTCCTCATGTGATCAGCATCAAAATAAATGCTTTTTTTTGTGTCTCTTAATGAGGTTTGTTTGGCTGGGTCAAAGAAGAAACTACACAGCTTGAATTAGGCACAAAGGGAAAGCGCAATGGTATAGACTGACAGAGCCGCAAAACGCAGTCCCATGTGGGATCTACATCTGCACTGAGCAGAATCGCAGTCACCAAGAAACATGGGAATCTAGATTAGAGCAGGCCTCTTGTGTCAAACTTCCTCTCCAGCTCTTCCCTTCTTCACTCTCTGCCCCAAAAATGCCATTCAAAATAAAAGAGCTGTTGCCAGGCAACCTCTTACCATATCTCAAAATCAATTTTTTGTATAGATGCTAGATGTGTCTGGATGGATATATTAGGCACAAGATACTTCTTGAACTGTTCACGAAAAAAGAATAATCACACCTTTCCTAATTATATATGCACTAGATAAGGATCAGGCTTATTAATTATTGACTGCCTTTCCTATCAACTTCTTCATTAATCTTCATAGAATATGAGTTTAAAGTGTAACGAATGAAATAAACTTTGTACTACTGTGAGATCACATAACCATCCTGCTGAATAATTAGAAAAGGAGAACGTTATATACTAAATGTTCATTATATATATATAATGTTCAATATATTACATTATAACTGAGATTCTTCACTGCAATCTTCAGTTATCCTGCTGTTTGACTGTCAACTCAGCAATATTTACAAATATTTGCCTTGAAATACATGTTTTAAACCAAATAGTGTCTTTATTTCTTAATCTTAATTTTGCATTTTAGCTCAAGAATTGGTTGTAACAGAGCTCCCTGCTTCCAAATGGGAAATAGGAACTAATCCATGTAGTTTCATTTTAATCTTAATAATGAGGAGTGGGGGAAATAAAGAATAGGGAAGTCTAATTGATCACCCAGGGAGGAGACTTCATTTCCTTTTCCCTAATTAAGTAATGTAATAATGGATGAGTTAAACATGTATATAATGGAGATGGTCCCATCATCAATGCAATGTCAGTATAAAATTAATGTTTTCCTTCAGTTTAATTGCAAAATTGTGATGAGCCCAGGAAGCATTTATTAAACCCCATATTAAATTGATCAGATTTGAAAGTGCATGTTTATAACCAGTCTTTCATTTCACATTTAGATTTTGATTTTGAAGGTGAAAATTAGTCATGAATGTTACGAAAAAGGGATTATTTAAGCAAGCAATTCTTCAAATTAAAAGTAAAATAGATGGGAAAAAAGCTCCACTGAGAATGCCACAGCATTTAGATGCATGGATATTCCACTCTATTAACGTCTCTATTTTGGAAGCAGAAATGGGTAAAAAGGATCAGAAATACCACTGCATTGCCACAAACCACCTACTTCTGTCTTTGGTCATCTATTATGCTTTTGTTACTGGTTTAGACCCTGTGTGAAGAATTGAAATGGATATGTAACAAGCAAGAAGAATAAAATCATAAAGTTTTGTGAATTGTAAGGAAGAACACTTAAACTTCTCTTTTTCCTCAAATAAGCATCAATGAGGCAGCAAAAATAGATAGTGACCTGTTTTGAACTGCATTAAATTGCAAGCTGATTTTCTTTGTCACTTGCTCATTCCCTTGTGGTCTCCTAGATTCTTATTCCTGGCTATAGAGTGGCACACTTCCAGCAAGGAGAGTGGAAGGTACCTTTCTCAAGCAGCTATGTAGGACGGTGTAGACTTTAGCCTGGTGACCAGCCACCAGTTTAAAATACAGCTGCATGAGATGGGTTTAGCTAATATTATAGCGTATTGGCGTGAAAAAGAGAACAGATTCTGCTCTTGAGTGTTACTCCTTTAACACTTGGCTCCGACACTTATTAGACCTCTATAAGTTGATTTAATTCACTGGCATGGCAGAAATTACCATAGGAAAAGGAGGATGTCTGTTTATTTTGGGTTTTTTTGGTGTTGCTGTCACTCAGTTAAAGCATCTCTGTGAAGGGTCTGGCAAGTACCAGAGCAGATCAAAGGGCATGGATGAGACCACCTGGCAGGTGGAGAGAAAAGAAAGGGAGATGGGTGTCAGAGGAAATTTCACCTGCAGGTGGCATCAGAAGTTTTATAAAACCACAGGCAAAAAATGAAGAGAGAACAGTTTTGATTTCCCTTGCGCTCTGGAGGGCCACAGAGACAAACCTCCTGCTTTCTGCACAGCTCCTTTAGCAACTAGCCTGTTGCACAAAAAAGCGATATCCTCTGCTTCTTCTCTGCCTCTGCACACCGACGGTGTCACCTAGGCATGCCAGCCAGCTCCGTCCCTGTGAGGGACCCAGCTGTGGTGGCACCTACCTATGGGGTGAGACCTGGACTCCCTTAGAGAACAGGTCTCTAGATGATTAGGAGAGGCAGTGGGACTCGTAGAGTTGTATCTGAGAATTTTCAACGCATATAGGTATGTTTTGTTTTGCTTTGGGTTTTTTTTTTTTGCCAAGAAAAATAAACTTAGAGACAACACTGAAGACACTGAGCCATCTCCCAGTGATTGCAGGAGCATTAAGAGTGCCTTCTTATCAAATGGATCACTATACAGTGGGCAAGAAAATTATTAAGCAGTACTATCTAGTCATAAATAAATTCTAAAGTCTAAATTATGCATTTCAGCTCATCTCGGTAATTCCTGTGGTCAATAAAATATGAAGAAAAACTTCTGAGCACTGTAATATTTACGCACTGTTGTGTTTTATACATTGTATTTAATTGTTTAAGAAAAAGAATACTAAACCAAATATGTGCTGCATGCAAAAATAGCAATTAAATTTAGCCAGAATTTGACAGTATTTAACACCTCTAAATCCCTGTTGCCATGTATTGTTAGTATTTGGAGGGACACCGTGTTACAGTGTGGCCAGTAACATGATCTTAAAATGTGGAACCTGATCTCCAGCAGGTATTAAGCAACTTTAAAATAGCTTAAGCAGCTGCTTGTGTTGCACACCCATGCTGCTAGCACCAGTGGAACTGAGCAGGAAATATTTGTAATGGTTCCTTTTGTTGCCTTTGTCCCTGCTCACATCATTTTCTATCTGATACAGAAGGCCCAGACATGTCTTAAATTCTGCATATTTTAATCATTTTTGTTCACCTTTAATCCTCACTTTTATTCTGATCTGTTCTTCAGTTCTCCCAGTATCAAATGAACTGGAGTGCGCACACACACACACACACTCTTTGCACGCTTTCTAGAGGCCCATGTATTTCTCTTATCTGCAGAACATGCAGCCTCCAATTGTCACAGCAGAGAAACTGGAGTGGGATCTATCTAGCCTTAGCTGGTATTAGTAATGAATTTCTACTTCTTTCTGCAACTGACATCGCAGTCCACTGATCCAAACTATCCATTTTTTGCTCTTTATAGGTAACAGTGGTGAAGCACACACCCGGAAAGGATTGAAAAATATATAGCGAACTGCTTTAGCTCTAAAGCTCATGCTTCTGAAAATCAAGTCTAAGTCACCACATTCTGAAGATACCTTAATGTGTTTTGTTGTAGACATTCCCAACTGCATCATCCAACCTATTTCTCCTGAGGCTATGATTACCGCCATAACTAGGGTGGGGTATGCAGATGCCTAATGTAGGTGCAGCTATGTTTGATGAGGGTCTGCACCACATCTGTTTTGTGAAGAGGACTACATTCACATAACCCCGACCCCACCAAAGTGTCAGGACCTAGTGTATCTTAGTGGCCAGCTGCCCTGCAAGCTGGTCTATGAGAATCAGTGGAAAACAACAGCCAGAGGATCGTAAGTAAAGTTTTAACCCACAGTATAATGTTAGTAATGCAAAGGTCATGGTTGTATAATACCTTGCTTCAAGTATTGTGGGGGTGGATATCTGGATCAAACCAGAAGATCTTATAAGTATTTAGTGCAGATATATCAATCTTTGTAATAAAGCCCCCACCCCAGCTTTTTTTTTCAAGATTAACCTCTGGAGTTTAGTACTTTTCTGTGTGGTTGTTTACAAATCCACTTGTGTTGTGGTACTCTTGTTTTATTTGATGTAAAGTGTATTCTTGGCAGCTCCTTCACAGAAGTTACACTTTGAAAAAGCAGATGCACAAAACATGAAATGAACACATCTGTATGTGCTTAATAGTTTTCTTTAATCTTCTAAGAACTAGCCCAGAAAGATACATGGAGGAATTAAAAAATGTTCTATACATCTGCTCACTTTTTATGTCTGTAAAACTGTCTAAACTTCCTGTTCAAAGGTTTTATTTTAAGCTATGGGATTTGGAGAAGAGAGGTTAGCAGCCAAAAGGAAGGAACAAAGTCTCTTCAAGTGGACTGGCAGTAGAAAACGCAATGTATTGAAATGCTCTCATAGCCAGGCATAACTTCACAGATGAGACACACACAAACATCTGCTGCTGGATTTATTGATGCATCAGTGAAGTGTAGCATGTTGCATGGGAGATACAGGATGTTATAAACCAGAAATATGATAGCCTTACAATGATCTTAGAAATTCCAGATGTTAGTGACACAAGCAACAGAAACTCAGCAGAAGCAGAACATTTTCAGAAGATGCCCTGTCTTTTCAGCTGTATCCCTGCAGTGGTGGTAACAGGTGCGGAGTCTCTACAGGAACTCTATCAGGCTACCACAGAAGTCTTCGCTCCCCTTCCTCCTCCTCTAAATGGACAGAGATATCCCACCCTCCGCCTCTCCAGTTGGTCCCTTCTTCTCTGGTGATGTACACCTGGAGTCTGTGGGCTAGGCATCTTGGCAGCGCTGTGTACCCCCACCAACACAGTATTTCCTGGGACTGAACAGGCAGCGCTGCAGAGGAAGCACACCCTCTTTTTTACCATTGATATGAACACGACTGTCTGAGAAAGAACTGGAGCTGTCAGTGTTTAGTTACACACTGTGTTAAAAATATTACAAATTAAATATGTAGACAATTACAGATGAAGCAATGGAATATTTATGCAGGTCCTCCCTTGGTCAGTGAGATATATCGTGTATTTCCCCTTTAAGGAATGAAAATGCAGTTTCCATTTTGTGCCTGCCTTTTTCTTGTTCAAAGCGCTTTAACTTCTTTCCTCTTATCAGTCAATTTAATTCACCATCTGTTCACCCAGGACTTAGTATTTTCAGCTGAGATATCAAAAGGAAGACCACATTAATCAAACATTAGTACTTTTGAAGCAAGTAGGATCTAGAAGAAACAGACATATAAATCATGAAACCTAATTACTTATCGCATTTTTCTTTAGCACTGCCTGTAGGAATGCATGTGCTTCACAGGTTGTTACATTATCCTGAGGTTTCAGGACTAAGGCCGCAGAGACAGGAGAATTAAGGTTTTCTTTGTGACATTAAGAGACTCAGGTGCAACCCCTTCTTACAGCTTAATAAGCTGAAACCATAATTAGTGCAATGTCAGCATGTTTTTAACAAATCAAAGTAAGGTTAATAAATACACACAAGGAATAGCAAAATAAGGTCAGAGAAGACATTAAAAGTCAAGCTGTCAAACAAAAAAAAATTACTATTTGTAAAAGCGTTAACACAATTATTGTCAAAAAAGGGCATTTTAAGATAAAACAGTAGGTTGGAGTACGTAAAGAATGAGAAACATGAAACTGCAGTTAGAAGAGAGAGATGATCACTTCACAAGCAATTGCTTTCCACTCTAATTAACACAAGCATAATTTCTCTGACCTCCGTTTTTTGCTTGTCATCAAGCAGTTTAGAATCTTTTTCTGTAAAGCGTCCAGATTTAGAATTTTTATCATATAGTTTTTCATTTATCAGGTTTCTGTAACCAGTTCTCTAATGTTTTATCTAGTTTTCATTTAAATTAAATATATTTTCTTTTGCCTGCATATTATCTCTCTACATAAGATGTTCCCCCTTTTTTGGGACAGTTCCAACCTTTCCTGATGAAGGTGTTCTTATCTCTAATGTTGCAGCTAGTTGGGTATTCATCCTGCAGAACAAAAGCCACCTCTCTAAAGGACTTTGTCAAAGGATCACAAAACCAGCAAACAAAAACTGATGACAAGCCACCAGAGTTATGCTGTATATTCAGGATCCTTCCTCAGATATTTTAAGAGCTCCATAATATATCAGGATTGTGGTGTGAGAAGAGGCTATGTTGTACATAAGAGTTTTTGTTGTGAAAATACCATCTGCAGTCCAACCTGCCTCTATTTACACTGCAATAAACAGAAATTTCTGAAAAATTGCGGTTTCACTTACCTTTACACATCTTTCAACAGCTGCCAGACTTGGCCATATGAGAAGCTGCTTTTACTGTTCACCACATCCCAAGTGCCCTTCATGCCCTGAATCTGATCTCTTTCTTTTGAGGCTGCATCCATTAAGCTTTGTATGAATTTATGTGGCATTCTCTGCTCTCACCGGCTGGGCTGCAGAGGTCAGGACAGAAAAAGGTTGTTTGAGTCCAGACAATGATGCTTCTATATTTACTCACTAAAAACCTCTAAGTACAGTCCTTGAAAACAGTGGGCTTTCCTATCTGTTATCAAAAGCTTGTGACTTCTAGGATCTTTCACTCTGATTCCATGTGTATCTTGGCTCATTTAATTTCAGTGGACTTGCTGCAGGTTTATGCTGCTGTAGGAAAGAGAGCAGGTTTTGATGTCAGTCATCAGGACTGATCTTAGTTATTCCATCCATTGTAAATACAGTTCTAGGAAACTAATTTAACAAGTCAGGTTTGCTGATAGGTTTTTACTATCTCTTGGCATTTAGGTAATAGATGTAATTTTAGAGTTTATCTCAAACATATTGTCATTTGCATAATAAATCCTTTCATTTCTAGGGTCTGATTCGAGTTCATGGCTCACTGGATATGCTGGCTGACCAAGTGTTTGCCTTTTACTCACATCCATTGTCATAAAATTACAAGTATTTGTCAACTCATACCTGCTAAGCAACAACCTCATGCTGTATTTTTTAGAACAAATTGAAAGGTTTATCATGCACATAGGATCTTCAGGTATCCCCTGTGGCAGTTACTTTGGCACTGCATTTAAATTTTGCACTGATTAATGCAGAAAGAAGTGTAAAAGACATACAGTAATTTCCTGGTATGGGAACCCAGGACTTCGCAACTAAAGCTGGGCTGTGTGGAAACCTCAGTCATGCAGAGGTCTCTTCTGGGCCGAGGCTCTTTGCAACATGACACAATGCAATGTGACAGATTCATCTTTATGGGAGATGTTGTTGTGAAGAGAGATGTGCAATAATTTTATATCTTCAGATGGCAAGTGTAGGCCATTTGAAATGGCAAAAAATGGCTTTCGCTCTGACGTGGTCAGAAACAGGCTTACTCAGACCATCAAGAAGCAGTGCATCTCACAGATCAGTTACGCATTTGATACTCATCAAGGGGTTAATTTATTAAAAAAAAAGGTTACTTTCACTAGTTGCTAGGTAACCGTGTAGTTCCCTCAGGCTTGTGATCAGCAAATGAATTTTTCTGGTTATATACTGCTGGTAACTGTTTATCTTGCTGCTGGGGCCAGCATAAAGGAGGACTTTTTCTGAAGCTCCTCATAATGGAATTAGTTTTATTTGCCTAGTTTACTCATATAATTTTATTTGACCATAACGTAATTTGCAGTGTTAATAAAAAGCTCATTTTCATAACTTACCCTGCATGCAAATACAGTTTTCCACTATTAAATCTTAGAATAAACACCTGCAGTTTTAAATTATAATTGCTGTGAAAGGTGGAGCTTTCCATTTCTTGCCTCTTCTACATGTTAAATTTATATGTAAAATTGTGTCAGTTTGTTCTCCAATTAGCTTTCTAGATAAGGGAAGTAAAGAAAATAAGGAAGAAGTTTACAAGGAAAACTGGGTGTCAGAGGTAGAAAGCATAGCTGTAGTCTATGGATTTGATTTTCTTCGCAGTAGACATTGCACCAGAGCACAGGATTGAAGGTTTCATGCTAGGGACCTTTTCCTTCACAAGTTCTGCTAACCTCAAAGGACCACTAAGGAAGGTGCACAGGCCCACTCATCCTCATGGACCTTGTGAGGGATGCAAGCCTAGGAACATGATCTGGAAAAGCAGAAAACAAAATTCTGCATCATAACACGTTTTCTATCTGTATGGAATTTGGAATATTTTGTCCTGTCTGTACTTACAATGTCCTTCCTACCTTCTCATTCTCGTAATACTTATAATTGGCCATTATCTGAGTGAGAGGAAATAATGCCCGATTTTTGGACCCAGCCATAAATTTTGACATCTCTGAAGAGATAAAACTACCAGTCTGCTTATACTGAGACAATCTTCCTGCCCTGCAAGCTCATGCTGTGTTGAGCAATGTAATGCAAATTAGTGAGTTCCTACTGTGTCACTAGATTAATTCTTCCTGCAAAAAAAATAGCTGGCATGAAATACTGAAAGCAGGTTCATTGCGCATTCGCGCTGTGTGGATTCTTTAATATTTTGTGCATTATTGGCACAAACTAGTGCTTCATGGTGAAAAAAGCCGGTCAGTTTTTGTGTGCCAATTACAGCCTCTCTTGCAATAGCAATCTCATTCTCTAAGAACAGCTGCTGTCAGCTCGAACAAAATGTTTTCCTATGAACAGACACTGTCTGTGAAACAATAGGTTATCCTATCACCATCAATGACAGCGAGGAGCCGTCCTACTAGTAGTTTGAGGCTCTGGCGTTGTTGTGCGTATCTCTGCTAATAGAAGGTTACTTCTGCCTCGCGTGGGGTTCAATGGCTCTTCGGCTCCACATTTCTGTGCTGTCGGTATCCAAGTACAGGATGAATAAATGTGACATATGAGCTATGCGTTGAGGCTGCAAATAGGATTGTGCTGAGATTAGAGATTCAATAAAAGGATAGTCTGCAACAAGGTTATCATCTGATGGGCATCAGACTCGGGGTATGATAGTAATGAAGTAAATAATCTTTAAGAATTTGCATCCAACAAAGGAGAAAAATCACTAACTAGGAAGAGGGTATATTCAAATATCTTTTGTGTGTTTGGATAAAGACAAACATTTCATTCAAAGAGAAAACACTTTAATTCATTTTATCCCACAAGTATGTATGGGAAGGAAGGAAAAAAAACAACCCCAAGCTGCTGAACAGTAATAGCAGTAAAACAGCTTTTAAATGAAACGTTTTATCAGATGAATCTTGCTGTAACCAGCAACTAGGTCATGTTGAAGGAATTATTCTACCAGCAAAAGTTTTTTCCTGATTTGAGGTTAAACTGGCAGGAAAGCTCAGTAGGTCAGTAGGATACCCTGAGGGGAAATGCTGACCATCCAAAATGTTAATGGTCAACCTGATTTCCTAGAACAGTGGAGAACAAATATCAAGGGATAGTAACTACTGACAAAAGCTGAAGACTAGAGGTGACTAGAACGATTTCAACTGGAAAATACCCATTTATTGTTAGGGTTTAACAGCAGGGCACTTCATTCCTCCACCCTTGATAAACAAGCTGGAAAACTTTTAAATGGAAATAAAGGAGCCTTTTTAAAAAGCTGTTTGGAAATTGTAGTTTTTGGTCTGTGGGAATTTCATGTATTGAAAATTTAGTTTCATCTCAACTGAATGAAGCCCAAGCTTCTATTTTTCTATTATGACCTCATTTTTATACATATACTTAAAAAATATAAATAATCAGAATGTTCTGTTACGATATAAACCCAACATTTCGTTCTGCATTTTACTTTTTTGTTTTACAATGATGAGCAAATTTGGGGATGGTGGTACTGTTTTCTGAGGATAAATATGAATCATTGTAAACACACTGACTTTTGAAGTAATTAGTTGTATCTAATAAACACTATATTTGCATAACCTGCAAAATATGCTTGGACAAATTCCTTCCATATTTCTGTCAGCTGCTGCTCTGTCTGTTTCATNATTAAAACATATTGTAAGATACATGACCTGAAGTTGACAGGAGACCAGAGTATGACATGATTCATGATCTATAGCCTTTTAATATGGCTGATCTCTGCGTGCCAAAGATTACTGCTGTGAGCAGCATGAGAAGTAATACATTAGTAAGAAGCGTAGTGACCTTTCTGTAGAGATCTGTAACCTGGTGTAACCTGTCAGATCAACCTCAAGATACATGCGTGCTTCTTTC
>VXBO01009257.1:30757-42170 GCA_013400135.1 Rhinoptilus africanus
GAGGTAAAAGGCAGGGAACTGGCAAATATTTAACATATCACCTTTTTTTTATGAAATTCCTTATCACCATCTCTTATCACAACAGACTACGTAAGGCAGTCAGTTATTCTACTTTAAAAACTCTGACATTATCATCAAGAACTGTTATTAAAGACATTTATTTGCGTAATCTTTCTATATTACTTTTTCATTTTTCCCTAATCATGACCTCTTTATCTTCCTGTTCCTCTACCTGCCCACGTTGCTTATGTGTTTTAATTTTTTAACATTAAAAAATTTAATATAAAAAAATAAAAACAAAAAAANAAATAAGTTTTCTCTAGGGTTATCTTCCTTCATTCACCTAAGAGTTCTTTTCCCATTTTTCCAAATGTATTTTAATTTGAACCTTTGCCTTTGACACTTCTTCCTTTATTTTCTCACCTAATCAGTGGCATATGTTTCCTAATGTTAAGAATGGCACTGTTTGCATCCAAAATTAGAATAAGGCTTGCAACCATTGCAAAAATATGAAGACAAAGGCATTGACTGAGTTGGGGAATTAGCTAATGGATATGAAGACACTGACCACGGAAACTCTGCTTGGAGTTTGATCCTGGCTGGGTAATAGCCAAATGTCTTTGGTATCTGCTGACTGCACATTGCCTGTGGAAAATCTCAGTCCCATTCACCCTGGCCTTCAGCTCCTGGATTTTTACATTAATAAATGATCATTTTTAAAACTGACACTGTTGTCGGGTTGAGAGCTCGAGCGAACAAAGTCACAGAAACATAGGGATAGGCTCCTTGCTGCTCCCAAGCATCATCCCATGCCCAAAGTCACTTATATCTCGTTGACACTGTGGTTGGTTCTGTGTCAGTTCCAGCCCTAGACCCAGCATCTTTTAGGTTATACTGCACAAATATACAGGGACATAGTCAGAACTGAGTCAAAACAAAGATCATCCAGCAACACACCTCAGACATTGTCCATTGGCAGATAATTTAGGAAATCATATGATAGTATTGAAAGCATGTAGTATTGAAGTAAGGAGTATCTGGCAATCAGTGATTGAAGAACTTGCTGAACTGGTGGTTGAATCCTATCTGTTGTGTTTAATACCCACCCCTGAATTTGTCTGCTGTTGATTTTTCTAATCCCACTCCTAGTCTGACTATTTGGTATTTGAGGATGATTAATTTCCCAGTTTAGTTGTGTCTTATGTTTCTTTTGCTTGTTTTAAGCTTGTTGCCTGACAACTTAATTATGTCGCCCCTGTGCTTGAACTATGAGAAAAAATAAGCAGCTATCTCCTGTTCTCCCCTTGCCTTCACTTCCACTTTTCCACATTGAAGGGTTTTGGTCTACTTGGATTAACCTCATATAGAAACATAAAGTTGTTCTACACTTCTGATCATCCCTATTACCAAATCCTCTGCCTTTTCTACTTCCACGACATGCTTTAGACCTGCATGTAATGTTCAAAATGTAGGAATGACAGAGATTATGCAGTGATAGAATGGTATTTTCCAGTTTATCCTCTACTCTTTTCTTAAAATTCCCTACTTACTTATCCTTTATAAGACACCCTACATGCCTTTATAAGCACTACTGAACACAGTGCTGGCATTTTCAGAGAACAATTGACTCCAAATTCTCTTTGACCTAGATGTTGTGATTTTGAGGCCATTACTGGGAATTTGTGATTCTATTTGGTTTTCCAAGGAGCTTGACACTGAATTTCACTTAACATTTTATTACCCAGCCACCCAGCTTTAGGTTAGACTATGCCGAATAGTTTAGTATTACCAGCAAATTTCCTTGCCCTTATATTTAAAGTCTTTTTCAAATCCTTTTTGGGATTTATTTGACAATACAGTCACCTGTGCTCAATACTGGGGATCCTGCTTATAATTTGCTTTCTTTATGAAACATTTCTACCTATAACTGGGGTAGCAATCATAGAAAATGCAGGGAAACAAAGAATCAGATTCTTTTTATGCCATTTGAATTATTTCTGCTTAAGCCACTCCCTTTCTACTTAAAACAAGCAATCTGGCTCTTTACAGTTGTTAGCTTAGTGTTTTTAGCACATACTGAATCCACACATACAGAGACAAAAAAAGCTTTGAAGATTTTCCTTATGCTTATTATCTGGAATAAAAATACTGAAGGAAGGGGCTGGTAAAAAGGAGATGCCTGCAGCATTTTTATAATGAATGACATTGCAGCAATGCCACCACAGCATATCACACATATTTATGGATTTGCAGCTATCTTTTCATGTTAGACAGAGGAGAATCAGCAAGCATGGGGAATTTGTTCTTCACTTCCTGAGTCAGATGCAAATGAAATGCATGTAACTCACTCTAAATAGGCTTTTTTAAAACCTCCTTTTGATATTCTCTTGTTATGAATGAAAAAGTATATTATTAAGACCACAATGTACTTATAACAGGCTTTTTAATGGATTTTGTAAAAGCCTTAAGTGAGAAACCTCAGGCAAAATAAAGAAAGGTTGACTTGGTAAGATACTTCACAACACAACACTGAAGACAGAAACAATAATCTTTCAAATTAATTTCTTAACCAAATTGAAGAAGGTAATCTAGAACAGACTGGCTGACAATAATTGAGCTTGATTTTATGCAACTAAAGGTAAGAAAACAGGGCCAAATTAGATTTTTCAAAAAATGTACATCCTTCTGAATGTAGTGATTCTATTAATGCAAAGACTAAGGGGAGAGACTTTTGTAATGAAAATAGTTTTGAATTTTCAAAATCCAGTGAAAGCTAATGCAACTCAACAGCATTTTATGAAAGAATGGAGAAACAAAGAGTAATGTCAGTTTGAGAAAATCAAGTGCTAAATTTTTAGAAAGAAACTTTTCTAAAGAAGTTGAACAGAGGTGATGGAAATCGCTTTTGCCAGTGGACTTGAAACTTGCATTGTATGGATCTGACCAATAGGAAGCATTTTGCTACTTCTCTTCAGAACTTTATCACTATTCCTGTATGATGGAGCTATTTCAGGAGATGCCCTTTAGTGTATCCCGATCTTTAAAGGTGCTGAGATCTTGTAGCTCTCCGTGAATCATCAGAGGATTACAGATGCCGTTTGCCACATTAGTCTTTACACCTAGTCAGTGCAAGACAACCACTCATACACCGTGTCTATACATAGGATTTTCTGAAAAGGTATGGAGATCCGTTGTTCAACTGGTCTAGAGAATGCTATAGAGTTTTTCTTGTGCTAGCAGTGCAGCTAAGTAAAGTCGCATACTAAGATCATACTCTTTACTGTAACAGGTAACAAATTGCTGTACAGGTGAACAGCAAAGTTCCACAAGAGTATTACGTTTGTAGGATGCTTTTTTTTTTATATCCACTTCAAATGCCACCATTTCTTTTACAGTGTAGGATGTAGCTCAAGGACACAGTTAATTAGGAACACGCAAGATGGGCCCCAAAAAAAGGGAGATAAACAAACTTAATGCTGGCAGCCTGTTCACGTTCCTTACAGCTGAGGAATAGTTCTTTAACAGCAAAATTTCAAAATGTATCTGCATTGTTTGGGACCCAAACTCCTTTTATAAATATATGCATAAACAGAGGTATGAAGGAGGCTGGCTCTCACTAGAGTCAACTCTAGACCTACTATCCTCTTGAAATGGAGACATCTGTATTGTATAATTTGAGCAGTTATGAAAATTCCACTTATCTTTTAGAGAGTGCTTTTTCCCTTCAGCTCACAGTAACCTCCATGTAGAATTAGACTTGAGAACCTGTCCACTAGGAATATCACAAAAAATTAAATGGTATACTTGCTGTGTGTTTGATAATCTAGACAGAGGCTGTAGCTGGACGTGCTGTTTGTCAAACAGGAGTTACTGATTGGAAAAGCATTCGTAACCCATTGTGTGTGGTTATCAAATAATTAGGTTTGGCCTTAAAACCAGAGACTGCTCTGTCAATCTATTTGAGAGTGCCCTGCTAGCTCTTTATTTCTTAAAGTGTTTGCTTAAAACATCTAGAACATTAATTAATGCCAGTGCTGGTGAAGTAACTTGAGCTGCAGACTTCAGATAGTGTGCTATTTCACTTGACAGCTCTGTGTTACTATGGTGACTACCAGTCACACATGGTCTAGGGAAATGTTTGCTCACTGTGGCCAGTGCTGCTCTGACGTGGTCTAGAAAGCACTGGACATGGCACCAATGCAGTGGAGACACAGTCGCTGCAGAGTGGGCTTTCTGAGCTCTCCCGCGATCATCAGCTTTAGAAAGCAGACCTCCATTTCACCTTTAAACTGCATTTTATAGAAAAAACTAAGAGGAACCTTTGAAACTGTACACATCAAATAAGCTGTGGAAATCAATAGTTTGGGAGAAACTTGGGGAGAATGTTTTAACAGCAATTGGGCTGGTGGCTTCAATAGCAGAAAAAGCTGTTTGGCTCAGGCTGGACACCGCTCCTAGAGAAAAGAGTAGACTTACAAGATCAGTTTCTTATACCCCACCATGGCAAATACTGATGACTGTGCTTATGCTGAAGCAAGTCACCCAACGAGGGGACTTGAAATGATGTGTATGAGCTGTATCCATAGCATTGAGGCCACAGATGATAGTATATTTTATTCAGAGAGAGAGAGCACTGAAAAGTCAGTTTTCTAGAACTGCTCAAGAAGCAGCAATATTGTTGTTTTGTACTGGAAATGTGAATAAAACTGATTTCAAAGTGAATAGCTTTGCTTTAACCCTAGTATATGCTTTTTTACCCTTTGATTTTATATTCATTAATTTGATTTGAATTTGATTCATTTTTTTGATTTGAAATAGTACTTCAGGTGACTAACAAATTCTGAAAGGGTTGAGAAACAGGCATATATTTATTAGCTGTGCCATTTGATATGACTAACAAGATCTAGTAATTTAGGTTAGAATTATTAAAAACTGTTTAAAATTTTAATTTGTAGTGAAAATTGGTCAGGGGAAAAATTTTATGTGTTGCTGCTGAAAAGCTGCCTTTCTCAACCTTAGCTGCTAGGGGAAGAAAAACAAGGCCTAAACAAACAACTAATAAAATTGGTCCTAAATACTGTCTTGAAGTGTACTAGTTCCAAGATTTGATGCTAAAGAAAGAATAAGTGAGCTGTGTAAACAAAGTATAAACTTGTTTAATTTGCAATGAAATGAAGGTGGGAAGGACACTGAGTGCACTGGAGCATGGGTTTATAAATCAAAATCATTTTGGCAAATAAAATAGTTCGGATGGCATTCAGAAGGAACAAGGGCAAGGTTCATTCATAGTGATAAGTGTTATCACTAATAAAAAAAGGGGAAAGTTGCTGAGGTGACAGTCCTTCAAAAAGGATACCGGAGAACACTGGACTACAAGACAAACTTCAGTTAGAAAAAAAAAAAAGCAATACTGTTGTGAGGAAGGGGAACAGCATTCCAAGAAGTGTATATGTGAGGATAGCGATGGGTGATGTATCCTGCCAGTCGAGCAGCTCGCCACCGAGGCAGTCTGCCCTTGCACGCACAGATGTTACGGATGCAGAGGCGAGTGGGGAGCACTAAGTTGTTGGCTGCACAGCCCAGAGCCCTGGGAACTGGGAGAGGACACATGCCAGAGATTTGGGCACAACTGGAAGCATCTCCTTTAAGTTAATGAGTCTATAAAGCATTCACAGTTTCTTTGCTCACTCGCTTTGCAGTTTTCCAGTTCTTCATTGGCATATGCTATTGCCCTCACTCACCCCAGCTGCTCCTTTATCCAGAGTCAGCTGGTGTTTTCCTTTCCATATCCACCCATGGCCACTTTCTACAGCCTTCCTTATCGCCTTCAATTCTGCTTAGGTGGCAAAATCTGTTCTCACTGGCTACCGTTCAGCCACTGGCTACTCCTGCTCGCTGTTGCCCATGGCAACAACAGGATATCTGGGGTATAATAGAGCATTAATCTGTCTGCTCAGTGCAGCTTTGGTAAAGCTCAGCTGGAGTCTGTCCCAGGCTTGGGTATTGCCCTTAAGAAAGATCCAAGTAATTGGAGGCATTCTGGAGAAGACACTGAAAATGATCAAACATGACCAGTAAGGGAAGATCAGAGGGTCTTGTGTTCTTTGGCCTAAGGAAGACTGATGGGGCACACAATAACAATCTGCATCTGAGTAAAAGCCTGCCATAAATTCAGACACTTTGCTACCTGTGCAAAGTGGGGACGATAAGAAGTAAAGAGCTTAAACCAGAGTAAGAGATGTTTTGGCTAGATATTGGGGAAGGTGTTCTAATGGGAAGTGAAATACTGGGAGAGGGATTGCCAAAAAAGACATGAGGAGTCTTGGACAGGCATTTGTTGCAGGAATTACAAAGGAGGAGATGATCTCTCAAGGGTCCTCTCAATTGTGCTTTCTTTGATTCTGTAACTCTACTGTTTTTGTTTCTTTCCTTATTTTCCTTTATTTTAGAATAGTAACCTGTATTCTAATATCTTAAAGCTTTAGGAGTTTTTTTTTTAACAGCACATCTGTATTTATGAGAAAACACAGGAAAGTTATTTTCGTATGGTCACTCTGTGGTGACACCTTTAAATAAGGGAGACACCTGCTCTCAGTGAGCCTTTCTTTCCTGGAAAGTAGGATGTGTGATACTGTAATATATAACCAGGAAAAACCATAAAAACATGTTTGTGGCTTGCAGTTAAATCTTCATTTTAAGCAGAGAGAAGGATGTTGGCTGGCAGCCATCTGGTGAAACAGAGGCAGCAACGACATCTGGTGTTCGGCATTTCTTATGGAATTTCTGGGCTTGAGACAGGGAGCAGCAGCCTGAGTGGGGAAGATGAGTACTAAGTCGGAGAAAAGAACAGGAGCAGGACAAAAAGCAAAAAGGTGGTTTAGGAATGCATCTGGGATGAGCACAGTGGAAGAAAGAGAGAAGAGGATGCTAAGCCTGAGGGACAGAGAGCAGACAGATCTGTGTCTTTCAGCCCACAGTCCTGCCTGGTGCTGTACAGATCCACCTTGGACACACGTGAGCTGTGACTGACACCGACGACTTGTCATGCACCTCTCAGTGTGGATCCCAGAACCGCAGCCACCTTGGTGTGGTGATGCTCCTGAGGTGCTAAGTCCTGCATTAATGCAGCTAGGCTTGGAACTGGTTCATACAGTGCTTGTGTGGGGATCTCTGTACCAGGTTGGACTGCATGAATTTTACTATTCCTCTACAGACAAAACATGTATGTGAAACTCAAAGGCAGAGCATCTTGTTCATTCCCTGGTCATCTACTTTTTCATCTTCTGCAGAGAGCAAAGCATCCTAATATTGAATAAGTGTAGTGGTTTACTCAGTTACCTCCAGTTGCAGAGGTTTATGCAACGGACTAAGAGCTTCCAGAAGTGCTACTGAGCCCTGTGGATCATCAGCAGGATACCACTCATCTCACAAGTGCTTTATGAGTTTATTAGTATTTGTGAAGTGGATGGATACTGTTACAAGGAGCCTAATAGAAAAGCTCGTAATGATTCCCTTGAATTTACGATTTGCAGAAAACCACCCTGAAGGTCTATGACCTAGACCTTTGACAGTGAGTAGAAAAAATAGCAATTTATTGAATGTTGCCCTTTCTATATGTTGACTCAGGCATGGGCTCTGCAGAGAAAAGGCAGATGTAACTAAAGGCTGCCTCAGACTGTGTGTACAAGCTAACCTTAATTCCGGCATCTTCTGACATTCAAAAATTTTCAGGCTTAATGATATACAGGGCTAACTCAAGGCAGCCATCAAGGACAACAGACTGCTGGCAGAAACAAAACTGCCTTACCTTTTTTGTCCCATGCTGCAGAGCAGGAAAGCCAAAGAGTCTGTGTGCGGCTGCTGCGGCTGAGGAGGCAGCAGTGTGTGGCAATACCTACCCCAGGTCAAACCTGTCTGCTCCAGCTGGAGCAGCACCCCGCAGCCCATTTCCCTGGCAGCGGGGGGACGGAGAGCCCACATGCCTGCTGCCCTGCCTGGCAGCTCCCTCCTGCTTCCCATGGCCGGCACTTCAAAGATCTTACCCGTCTCTTGCCCCACATCTTCTGTGGGCAGATCTTTGTTGTGGGCAAGTGAGGGAACACTGCGTTTCAGCTTTGATGTCCAGCTCCTCCTAGTCTTCTCTGGTTCTGACAAATAGTCAAAGCCCAGGTACGTGGAAGTAACTGAGAATGGCTGTGTCTGAAACGTGTTGAGGCTGAGGAGAGCAAATTCCTTCGCCTACACTGCACTCAAGCAGCAGAAGCAACACTACAACTGCCTGCAATTGCTACCCTGGCTCAGGGGTTATCTGTGCAGCTGCCTGTGCAGCCTTCCCGCCCACCCCCGCCAATTAATCAGAGGATTTGCATGTTCAGGCTTGTTTGACCCCCCAGTGAAAGCCTGATAGAAGAGATAGAGTATGTGGGAATGTGGAGAGAGAGAGCAGAGTACTTAAGTGAGAAGAGAGAAATGGTAGAGCAAAGGAAACTCTCAGAGCAAAGAGATAAGGCTGAGGAAAGAGAGGTTATGCTTGGAGGGGAGCAAGGGAACAGAAAGAAAAACGCAGCTACTGTGTTATGAAGTAAAAATTAACCCCATTAAAGAGGCATATTCAGCAGCCTCCTCTGAACACAAGGTAACTCATTAACTCAGCCAGAAGAACAACTCTGGGCTTCTTTATGAAGCTTGAACGATAATATCTCTGCAACATGGATGCAGTGCACCATGGGCCTCAGAACCTGCTCTGTGGATTACGCTTGACACACCTGGTAAACAGAGCAAGATATAGTGAGCACTGTGGGGTTTCAAGGTATTACTTTACATCATGCAGAAGGCATGAAAGCTATTTATGTTCCCTCAGATGGGTGCCCTTATGGCATGACCTAACAATAAAAAAAAAAAAATCTGGATTAAGTGGCTGTAGAATTCTTTTACTCAGTTTGTTTTTTGGTCTGTAATAAGATTCCTCCTGAATGGGTAGAAATAAATTAGGCCAGATCCTACCAGATGCATTACAGGTATCTAATGTACTATTGTACTTGAAATCTACTTGTAAGGAAACAATGAGCATTTCTGATTGAGATTTAAAAAAAATTTTAAAAAGAAAGAAATAGGATTAAGTTTCTGTGTATTCTATGGTATTTCTTATATAAAACAGCAGAATGGCATTTCCTTTACAAACACTGGTTTGCTATGTGAGTTCTACTCCTGGTAATCCATTTGAAGTGAAAATACATCACAACATACTGCTTGTGCTTATTTTATTGAAGTAAACACAGCAGTCCAATATAATTTCATATGCCCCTGTACTTAATGAGAAAAGGTGATATAAATGGTGTGTTACACTCTACTGTACTGAATGTTCCATCTTCACATTTTCAATACATGATTTCAAAAGGTGTCTGAAGGTTTCCATGCTGAGAAGTCGTCAGGTTTGAGTTCAAAGGGGAATCCACATAACAAAAATATGCCTCTAGCATTTGTAAAATTATTAGCATAATGAATTTCCTGTTATGCTTTGCTCAAAGAATTAGCAGCACATGAAATACCAGAATGTTTTACATATTTTGGCCACTATGAGTCATAATGCAATCAACTTTTTGCAGTCTTTGAAATAGGTCATAAAAAATAAATTGTCAATGTTGAGTTTTTGTGGCAGAGGCTACATGTACCACAGTGAAGTCAGGCTTATGTGGGAAACACAAAGAAGTCACTGCCTTTGCAAGCATTTGCTGGCTACCTTTGAAGTCCTTCATGTTAAAGTCAGAGGACTTTAAACCTTTGAAATATCGAAAGAGAGATTTTGGCTTCCTTGCTGATCGGTTCCCTATTTAACTCTGGTCCCTGTTTTATTTTTCTATGAACTCCAGAGAGTGATGTGCTCTTACCAGCCTAGAACTCCACCCTTTTCTCTTCATCTCCTAACAACCTGCCTTTTCCTTCATGGTCAGTCAAGACTGCTCTAAATAAACTAAAACCTGTCCTTAATGGCGACTGCCATGTCTTCATTCTCCTTCAGAAATATGTGTTTATGCCCTTATTTGTGTTTGGTCTTGTTTGGGCTTCTGGGATATTGGCATTATTTTATTCATGTTCTCTGATTACTCCATTGGGCATGGTTCTAAGCATATGACATCCCTTTCCATATCACCTCTTTGTCAGATCGACATCTTTTATCTACTGACTCTCCAGATGTCTCTGTGACTGCCAATTTGTATTATCATGATGATTACTGGTTTGTTTTGAAGTAGCACAAATGTGAGAATTTGCACAAACCAAAGAGAAAGTCTCTCTCCTCAAGAGTATGTAGTACAAGCAATTCACTACTTGCTCCCTGAAAAAGGTAGAAAAACATACTTCACATTCTTATTCTTCTATTGTATCAATATTTTTTCCTGTAAAAGGAAATTCTTATGTTTGTTAATTGACAAAAAAAGAGATTATTTAAAGAAGTGGTCCTGAATAACACACTAGTTTCTCTTTTGCTTGCAGTTGGTTCCAAGATATGATTGGTCTGTGGTTCCATTACATTGACGCTATTGCAACATAAGGGCTGTAGAGTTTCTACAATTGTTCACATACCAAATCTTCTAACTGACTTTCCTCAGGCACTGTAAGAGTTGGGACAAAGACCCTGTCCCTTTTCCATGTTCTGTTGGCACAGGCTGAATTGAGGATACTCTTGGGAAATAGGAATGATGAGACATGTCCCCCCTGTTTTAGCCAGGATGCTGCTAGCTCTTTTTAAGTAATGCTAAAAGGTAGCATGAAACTACCTCTAACTACCTACCTCTGACCACCTCTTGCATGCATATGCTTTTAAACTTTGAAACTAACAGTAGGGAAGTGTATTTACATTTGTGTGAGCCTGAAGAAGAGAAACAGAAGGAAGATGTGTCAAGAGAGGGAAAACTGAAACTTCCAGGCATTCTTCTGCATTGTGCTGTAACTAAGACCTTATCCCTTCCACTTTTACACTGCGACACTTGCACTTTTAAATAAACTTGGTGTATGAATGGATAGTTTCAGATAGATGAAGAAGAATGAGCTCAGAATGCCTGGGTTTGGCTGGTTGTTTTTTTTTTTGGCTAGGCTATCAGTTCTTGGCCATATCAAGAGGCACAAGTGTAGGGATAAGATGCGTGTATGTGCTTTGTATGTGTACATAGACAGTAGTTGTCTTCCATCTCCATAGATTTCTAAATTTCTTGACATTTTTATGACTTATTTTGTCTCATCAGAACATTTATGGGGTATTTTATGTAATATTTCACTTCAGGGGTCATACTGTCCTCCAAAACTCCTTCTTTCTACAGCACTGTAGAGAGAGAAATGCCCTTTAGCTAGATAACTTTGGTGGTTCTCTGTTTCAAGATTCCTTTGAGACATCAGTATCGTTATTTAAGAATTCGTT
>VXBO01009257.1:60435-82076 GCA_013400135.1 Rhinoptilus africanus
AAAAAAAAAAAGGGTTTTCGGGATCCCGCGGGAGGCGAAAAAAACCCCCAAACTTCCTAACTTTGTCGCGCAAGGGATAGATGAGTGGTGAAGAGGCGTGCCGCTGGGGCAGACGTGGCTTTGGAGACTTCTGAGATACTCGATTAAGCGAGCAGGTGCGGACCGCTCCGCAGCTCTCGGGGCACTTGGCACAAGTATTTTTCTAGGCGTTTTACCCCAAAAGGAAAAAAAAAAATGGGAAGAGGCAGCTGTGCGTGTGTGTGGGTGCTCCGCCTTCCCTCTCCCTCCGCCCCCGGCCGCGGCTCCCTGCGCTGCCCGGCTTCGGCGCTGCTCCCCCCGGCCCCGGGGCTGGCGGGGGCGCAGCCCCCCAGCCGGGGGGGGCGGGGGGGGNNNNGGTGGGCCAAGGTCCGTCCGCGTCTCCAGCCCCGCGGCCGGTGGCCTGTTGGGTGGGAAAGGGTCTGGGGCTGCTGCAGCAGGCTCGGGGCGGGTGAGCTCTTCAAAGTCGTCAGCTGCCAAACGCTAATGAGCCCTGACAGACCATGTGAAAACTGAGATTTTTCTAAAGGCCCTTAACTTGGTCCTGTTTGGTTTAGCCTGATGACAGCAAATGGCATCTCTCAGGCACTCGAAGCCCTTGTTAGAAAAGCCGGAGACTTGAATTTATTAGCCACGTGAGAATGTGGTTTCAGTGTTGGATCAGGGAAAAAAAAAAAAAAGAAAAATAATAAAAAAAATCCTTTCTTCTAAAATTTATTCTTGGAAATGTCTATCTATTTTACCTAGATATTCAAAGAATAGAAATCTGTAAGTCTATATGTTTCACTGTGAGTGATTCAAGTTTGGTGAAGCAACTGGGGAAAGGAAGACCTAAAGAGCTGTGGGAGGGAGTCTAAATTTAATAATGTAATTTTAACTATAATCTGTGGCACTACCAGCTCTACATGTATGGAGAATTGTCAAGCTTTGCTAAATCAACTGCCTGCTCATAAATAGGCTCGTAAATCCATGCTTAGCACAGAGGAGTAAGCAAATCACTGTGACGCTGGAATTCAGTACCTACGTAGGGTATTTGAAGTCTTAAGTTTGGACGCTTCTGAAAAACTTCAGTTTATATGTGCAGATGTGGCTATGTATGTTATGCATGCATAGATGCTTTTGTTGCCTGTAAATGTCCAGTCGCAGAAGATGTATATTAAAAGAATAATCTGTAAAGGTAGTCCTACGGTCAGCTTTGTGAATCCAAACCCTGAAAGACAATGGGTTTGTGCAGAGTCTAATAAAAATTAATGTCCCATGGGAAAGAAAGGGTCTGAAGATGCAGCTACTTTTTAAGAATGCGTGACTTAACAGTGTTGGGAACCGTCTAGCTTAAGATGAGGGTGTGGTTTCCTGCCATTCTTAGCGCAATCTGCGTGTGGTACAAGGCTAAAGATTTCACCCCTTTCACCTGCTCGTTCTCTATCTCAAGTCTGACCGTGAAGGAGTCAGTTGGTACAGTGCGTAGATCTGACAGAAAAGAAGTAGTTTCTTAACATTTTGGGGTAGGTGCTGAAACTGCACAACAGGGAACTTTAGCGAAAGGAGAATCTCCCTTTTTGTAGCAGTCTGTTGAGTTTTTTGGGGTTTTTTTGGGTTTTTTTTTAACATTAAATTGGTATAATGTGAAGGCACACCCCAGCAGTGTAACTCAATGAGCCTTTGAAAGCCTACAGAGAGGAACTGCAGAGCTCTCCTCTAGTCAATGGTTTCCACCATTGTGTCCTCCCTTGCCTTTGTACGCGCACAAGTGTTTGTGCAGCCGCGTGTGAAGAGCAGCCCGAGTCCAGCTGAAGGGTAACCACTGGTTTTTTGCTTTTGCTGGGTTAGTCTGTGGCTGGAATGGTGCCCTGCTCCGCTTCACAGCTGGAGGAGGGCAGAACTGGCTCTTTCAACAGAGCCCTGGCTCATGCCCTTTTAAACTGCTGAGGGAGCGTTCATGTTGTTTGTGTTCTGCAGGTTGCCACTGAAGTTACATTATTATTTCTAAGTAAAACAGAACTTAAAATTTGCCATGTTCTGTCATTTGGCACTTTAACCTCAAAATACAAATGTTTTGTTTAATTCTTTTGTTAGCATGTACATGTCTAAAAATGCAGAGTCTCATATTTGTTTTATAGAATTTCAGCCTTGGCACTGAGTTACAGATTATAAATGTTCTTATGTATTTTATTTTAAAACAAAGAAATTCTCAGAACTACAGATTCTGGATGTAATCTTTCTTTTGTCTTCACACTTCTAATTGGGTTCACAGCTACACAAGAAATGTATGTTTTTGGTACCGTGTCACAAATCTTGAAGTATTACAGGAGCAGAGACTTTAAGTGGTTATACAAGCAACTTCATTCCCTTCTTTTTGTCAAAGCAGATGCATTTACTGTCTGTGTATTTACTTGATATTAGTGGATTTAGTCCTGTTTGCTTTGAAGTGTGGAAGGCTGAGCTCTGTGACTCTAGAGTCCTAGGCAACTTCATTTCTTCATGGAATCTGAAATAAAGGCATGAAATAGGTACTTGTTTTGAACTGACGCAGAGTTTTGAAGCTGCATTGCTTAGTTTTCATGGTGGTTATTTCTGGCTTGCTATGCTTGACAGCAACTATATGCAGCTGAATATGACATTTTTGAATTACTGATTTTATGAGCACATTCTTGGGACTGTGGTGGGCTTTAAGTTGTACTTCAAATTAAACTAATGAGCAGAGGTGGCAAAAGACTAAGAATTTGGGTGCAATTTAGAGATACTTGTCTCTTCTCTGCAGATTCCAAAGAGCTTGTTAGGGGAAGGAAAGGGTTGCTTTTTTCTGGTTCCAAGTGGGGAAGCTGAGGTGCAAAGAGGTTGAGTGACTTTTCCAAGGTCGTGCAACAGGCCAACATCAGAGCCAGGAATAAAGTTCCTCTAAGCTGGTAGCAGCTGACCAGTCTACCATGGGCCATGCTCTCTGGAGGAGTTGGTGATGATCTCTTCCTTGTAATTGCTCAAGCTGACTTTTGCTTCTCATAGTTTCTTTCTGTTTTCTCACTGTGCTGTCTTGCTGTCCTCCCTTTACATTTTTGTGTTTTAAGTTCAGAGCAGTGTTGTATGAAAACGTGGAAGCTGGCTCTCCAGCCATCTGGTTTACAGCAGGCTGATAATAGCTAGAGAATCAGGAAAGGGCATCAAATATCTCATAATCTCATTTTTTATATTTCCCCATGGTACATTATCAGTGAGAGGTATTTTGGAGAGTATGTTTTGAGGTGATAAAGAAATGGCAATTGTTAGTCTGAACAATTTTGGATTAACAGAGGCTATTCACCAGGTTCTGGTACAGTTTGTCTGATGAAGGTATATGGTCTTAAATTGGGCCAGCTTTTCCTCTAAAAATGGTGTTCAAGATGCCAATTAAGAAATGGGCTTTTAACAGATCGTTACTACAAATATGGCAAGAATCAGCTGTTAAATGAAAAAATAATCACTCTTCCAGGACTGTTACTGTGACTCATCTTTGCACAGATTAAACAGTAATTTAGGAATTTTTATGGTACTGTAAAAGTACCACAAGAAGGTATAGGTTATTTGTTGATGTCACAAGACATGTGTTTTGACATGATGCCTGACTAATGGGTGTTGGGTATTACCTGTTTTGACTCTGTTAAGGATTGGAGTAATTGTCCTCGCAGAGGGAGACTGATGTGCCTTTGTTGCATAAACTTGTTGTTGGAGGTCAAGGAAACCTCTGTAGGCCCTTAGAAAATACTGCTATGAAGCCTATTTGTGATTAGCTCTTTCAGAAAGAATAGTCAACGTTTAATGAGTATGCAACAGGAATTTAACTATTTTACTTATTTTTGTGGAAAAAAAATCTTTTAAGGCAAATGTTTGTTTTCCTTTTCCTAAAGAAGAATATTATCAAACATCTCTATTTTATCTTTGTATCTCTTTGGTTGGAATAAAGTTCTTCAAAAAAACAATACCTACTCTCCGGTGAGCAAGCTTGAGCCATCTAGTCATTGCGCTTTTGAAGTATTCCTTGAAATTCCTCTCTAAGCACTATTTTTGTGCTAAGTCCTATTTAATTTGACATGTGCGATGGGCCAACAGCAAAGTTTTGTTGTAAGAGAAGTGATGAATAGGATAGATACACTAATTCTTCCTGGAAGACTCCGTTTACAGCATATGTTCTGTAACATGATTTTATTGGATAGTGACACCTAGTAGTGACATTCTGGCCGCCATACTGCTCACTTGGTATGCTAAGGTGTTAATTGGCGCTTCTGTGATATACAGGACTGTCTGGCCCTCCATACGTGGCCCCTCATACAGAGATGCATCTCCCGGTTTGTAAGCTACGCTTCCAGGTTGAATCTCTATGTAAGGTACTCAGTCTCCGAAGAAGGTGTGTGGTTTTTACTTGTGAAAGAAGCAGACAAAGTTTTTTTCATGATGATTTACTGTGAATTTAACAAAATTAGATCCAACAATCTAAAAACAGGCTTCAACATCTCAACGTGGTTTAAAAAAATAAACAAAAAAACTGCATACAAAAAAGTACCTGAAATAGTGAGTGACTGAGGTCAGGAACTGTGTTAAATAACTTGATATGTAAAAAGAATGAGTGGGTTCATCAGACTGTGATACATGTTGTTAAGAAACTTAGGGAATAGTTGGCAATATGATTTAGTGCCATATATAGAAATAGGTAAATGTGCCATTTCTTAGAAAGTTTTCTGGAGATTATTGTGGCAGTATTGTTTTTTTTTTCATGCCCCAGTGAAGTTAGTTGGGTGTTTTTCTTGAATCTGAGCAGTTCAAAATGTTCCAGGCTTCATGCCTTCAAAATTTAGTACACACAGAAAACGTGGGGTGCACTTTAGGAGCAGGCGAATTTATCCCTGGAGACTCCACAGAGTTGATATGAGAATGGTAGGCTTCTATTTTTTTCACTGTTGAAAATGCTTAATGAATGCACATGTCAGCAGGAAATAGAGCCCTATGAATAGAAAGAACTTACATTGTGTTCATTATTCTAATTGCGAGTTGGCATTAAAAGTCAAATTGGTAGTCATTTGCTGTGTGAATACAGAATGTATTCTTTGTGATAGTGATGTCTACTCATTTATACTTCTACATTTTTTAAAAAGGAAAGCATCTTTCTGTGAGAAATTTTCTTAATTACGCAGGTACGTTATTTCAGAAATCCTAGAAATCTTTTTAATGGTAGATTGCAATTGGTTTCCACCTATGGTAATTTGCTTACCACCTGCAGTAATTACTAAACTGTAATACTGAAGCTTAAACATACTAAATCGTATTCTGTCCTTTGCCCTGTTTGGTATTGATCAACAGATACTTTCAAGGCAGATTTTTCTAGATATTCAGAATGTTGTTTTGAAAAGAATGGCTAATAAAAAGTGAGTTGCTCAAAAGGACACATTCTTGAAATCCAGCTTTTTGGGTTTTTTTTTAAACACTGAAAACAGTATTTAGAAAAAACGACACCATTCTAAGTCTTGTTGACAAACTCATAATTTCTTTTCTTTTTAAAGCTAGTGTTTTCTGTTACATGTGCATATTTTGCACAGCAGCTAGGAAACTAAACAGATAATATTGTCAAGCTCCAAGTGTAAATAAGTACATGTTTTCTTTAATGTCATAGTTACAATACAACTGAGGATTTTTTTGTAACAAAAGCACTGATTTTTTTTTAAACAAAAATGTAAATTAATGGTATTCCATAGCACTTTCATATTAGAAAGATGTTGTTCTTTCTTAAATTTCTCTTACGGATATAAAATAGTCATCTGATTGCACGCTGACTACAAGATGGTGCACATGGAATTGTGCGCCGCTTCAGTCCCCTAAAAATGGACTGAAATAGTGCACAATTCTGGTTAAAAAAGAATTAAAGGAACAAAAGGGCTCATGAACCTTGCTTTTAACTACTTCTCAAAATTACTTCCACATATTTGAAATAGATTACTAATTTCACCAGTGTCTTTACAGATGAGACCAGCAATTTTGAATACCCTAGGGAATAACCGTAAAATAAATGAACATTGAGACACTTTATTTTCCCTAGGTGCACTTAACTAAATTAATGAAACCAGCATGACAGCAAGAAGGAAATCCATTAACTTTTAAATGAAGTTACCTCTTAGTTGACCTAAGGTTTGAGCAGTAATATTGTCAGAGGGGTCTGTTTCGCTGGCTTCAGTGAGCAATAATTTCTTAATATAACTAGGGCTAATGTAAGCTGTGTGAGGCAGCAATCTTATTACATGCTTTTGTATTTCTGTAACTTGGATTGAGTATTTCTTATATTAGAGTATTTAGTACAGTTACATCTGTTGATATTCTATTCATGTTATTTTTTTAAAGTTCTAAACTAAAATTCAACTGCAGAATTGCAGCCTTTCCCCTCAAGAAAGATAACTGCTAAAAATTACTATGTTATGTGAGGGGAGCTCTTGGAGAGACTGAATAATTTGAAAGGTGCTTCATGAAGCTGATTTCTTTAAGAAGCTATAGTTTTATGTCACTTCACACTGTAAAATATCTGTTGCCAAGGTGGTATTGAACATGTATGAGAAAATGAGAAGTTACGTATTGGTCATGTTGCGTGATTGCTACTATCCGTATTTTTGACAGAAAGATGAGAGATTACTGATGCATTCTCCTTTCTTTGTTCTCGTCAGGATTTTTAATTCAAACTCGTATTTTCCTCAAGAGGATTTCATTTTTGTAATGACAGAGCAGCTATAATAGCTGCATTTTATTCAAAAGTGAGATCTTTGCAAACGAATAATCAATATCAGGGTAGAGTTTTGCAGACTGGAATTTTAGTACGTATTTTAGACACTGCCTTTTTGATCAGACCTTGTGCTTGCTGCATACCAATTTAGTTTCATAGTTTAAAATGAAGATTGTAATTTCAGTATTGATTGTGCTTTTGTTCCCACTCCCCCTTTGCATCCTGTGTTGGGGATGGTTGAACACTGTTGGCACTAAGGTCAAAGGGACATGCTTGGGGTCAACCCATGCTATTATTTAGAAGTGGAAAACCAAAAGGAACATTGCAAAATGAGAGCTCTGCTCCTTTGGTTTTGCTGCAGCATTAGGAGGGGAAACCTGCCTGTTTTGCCAAGTGGGAAATGTGCTTTTTTGACTCTGTGATAGAAGGCTGTATTGCTTGGTTTGTAAGCAAAAATACTACTTTTTTTTTTAAGCTAAAATTTCGGTATGACTGTAAGTATACCATACCTTGTTTTGCCTGTTGTCCCACTGGTTTGAAGAAGCCTGTGCTTAGTGACTCTGTGGGAGGCAGGTGCTTACCCACGAGAAAATGGGTCAGGATGCCCCAGTCGCAGGTGTATAAGGGGACACAGACGGCGGTAATCACACAGCCAGTAGATTTGCATTCTTTATTTGAGGAAAGGAAAAGAAAACCAGCAGTATTGTGGAGGTTAGAAACAGAGAGAAAAACAGCTGGGAGTATGAGGGAGAGAGGAAAATAAATGCTGTGATGATAAGGGAAGAGACCTTTCGTGAAATGTAATTCTAGTAGTACCTTTCGAGAGCTGGAAAAAGGACACCTCAGTAGTTTCTTTGAATTCCTAGTACAAATCATCACTACTGAAATTAACAACTAAAATTTAAAATTCCCAGGTAGGGTTTTTTTGATCATTTTTTCATGGAAGACTTCAGTGAGTTGAAAGCACTTTAGTCACTTGAATGCATCATTAACCTACAGTATCACGGTTATTGTGTTAAAGCCTGGTTGTTAGAAGTTTCAGAAGTTTTTAAGGATTCCTTTTAAACAAACCCTTCTTTCATGTGATTTTTAAAAAATTTTGTCTTGGTGTGACATGAGCGAAGTGCATATGAGTGGCAAGTCCTCCTCCTATCAGGTATTTCTATTAGTTATATTTAATAAGGGGAATCCTTTACATTCTGTGGAATACAACTGCTCTTTCTGCTTACATTTAAAATATATAATAAAGTCATAATCATGGATGGTTACTAATGCGGAGGAAAACTCATGCTATATTTTGTATGGTTCATGTACTTATTTATTTGTCAATATTTACATTTTAAACTTTGCAGGGTTACAAATTGCTTTCTGTAAGCCTGAAAAGAAGATACTCCGTCTTCCCTTAGTTCTTGAAGTTTTGGGTGTGTGGGTAAAATCTGTGCGTGGTTGAGTGAGCCAGTTTGATCATAAGCAGCTCAGCACTTTACTATCTTTCCTGTATTCTCGGGAAAATGAGAACTGAGTGCACTGAGGGATAAATTCTTTGGCTGTGTGTGATGAAATGCCTTTTAGTAATGGAAAAGGAGGATCTTTTGTATCTCAATTGCATGAAAAGTATTTGGAAGGCAGAAAACGGCAGTTTCCCTGTGTAATTAGTGGTAAAATTTGGCATGGCTAGTACTGTATGTAAGCACATGCTTTAACACTTTGCAGAACTGAAGGCAGTTGAGCATCTTGAAGAGTTGAGCCAGAAGAAAGATCATCCAGATAAAAAACAAACGGACCCTGTTCTTGTTTTCCACATCCTATGTATTTCACTGCAAGCCCTCATTTATATCTGACGATAGGTTATTTGTAGTATAACCAAAAATATTTTCTGTCTACAATAATACCCACTTCTTATTTATTATATATTGAATATCTAGTTTATTATTAATCCTTTAAATAAATTAGATATAGAAAAATTACGGTTCTGGGTTTGGATCTTCAGTTTTATTCATATTCTCACTGTCACAATGTAAAAAAATTGCAACAAACTTCTTTCCTATTTGGTGGATGAATGGTGGCTAGAAGGAATGTAATGGGGTTTAGCTCTTTTTCTCCTCAGAATACCAGAACAAGAGTTGTCTTTATAAGGGGCTACACTCAGAACTACAAAAGAAAATACACTTCTTTTTTTTTTATGCCATGTGTGAGTATCACAGGAAACTGGTGAAATTAGCTACTGAGAATTAAAAAAAATGAGGAAGAACACTTATATGAGTGATGAGGAGTGAGTTCGACACTAACTTACAACTTGAAGCGAATGGTTATTTATCTGAAAAGAGGTTATCTCTAAATAGTGGTATGACATGTAATATGAAAACAGACTTCATGTGTCTTCCTACTGGGGGCATCTTAAAATGTCCTCAAAACTAGCTGGTGTTGGCCAACACAAAAGACCGAAGAATACTGCATTGGGCCTTGCCTCTGCTCTAAATCTGTTTCGCTGCTGTTATCTATTTGCCTATATTATAGAGGGTGGCTGTTGTTTGTGAAGTAGTGTGATCTTCTCATCAAGGCTGTAGAAGGAGAAGTAAGTCACGTGTCAGAACCAAATGGCACTGGAAAGCTATGACTGCTACTACTTTTCCAGTTTTTGTTCATGCTGAGGAGCTGTCAGATTCTTGTGTCCTGTGGTTTTCTGTGTACGACCTGGGAAGACAACTTGAGGGAGTGCAAGGAGCCCGTTGGACCCTGGGCTAAGTGGTGCAACTGGCCACTTCTATGCTGTGTTCCCCCTTTGGGGGTCCTTTGAAGTCTGCTTGATGCTGAGAGACGATCTTTTGTCTGTATGGTTGGTTTGTTTATTCAATATGCCAGAATAAAAGAAAGCTGAGTCTCCCGACTATCATAATTCTGATTGTCACAGCAGGACTGTAAGGGGTGAGTGATATGTGTTGGGGTGCTTTGACGGCAGTGGTTAATGTTGAAGGCTGGTTTGAATGTCTGAAACCAAGCTGTTTATACTGGGGATCATGCAGCACATGATCCTGACAGCTGTGCCTGCGTTCCCCTTCACGGGAAATGCGGACACTTCAGGAGAGGTCATGGGAGAACGGTAGCCTAAGTTCAGTAGTGGTGATCAGAAGGAAAAAAGCCCTGTGCAAATGAAAGAGAGATGCAAATTAACAGTGTGGTTACACTTGCAGAAAAACTTTTCTCATATCTCTGTTTCCTCTCTAAAAGAAGGGAAGAAAGCCACAAGACCTTGTAGTGGAACCTTTTGAAGAGATGTGTAAGTGTCCTGACTTGCCCTCAGCTTTTTAGGTTTAATTTGCATTGCCTGCTTTGGGTAGGGGAGGAGGGAGTAGGCTTAAAGGTGTTTTTAAACAATATTTTCAGGATGGAATAAAGCCCTTAAGTTCAAAAGATCAAATATTTTGCCCCTGTTTTGAAGTGGTGTCAGATTCTTCAGCCATATTCTTCCCCCTATTCTTTTTTTTCTCTCAAAGTCCCTCATCAGGACCTAGGTGTTCCAAAACATGCGCCCATAAGCCTTTTTTTTTTTCATGTACCATGTTTAAGTTGTCTGAACACTTCAGTTCTCTTTTCAGCATGTACGTTCTTCACCTGGAACATAGGAAGCTCTAAAGCCGTGGGATCATACTTGGAAACAAAAGCTTTTGGTGTCCCTCAAAGATACTGCATTTCTTCTGGGTTATTTTGAGTAGTATTTTATTCTTCTGTGTTAAGGCTTGACAAACTATAGTGCCTTTAAAATCACATCTACAAATCGTCTTTCTCCAAAAATGGGGGGGTATTCTCTGCTCTCCCAGTGCTACAGGTAGGTTATAGATGAGATTTACTATTAAGAATGCTCTAGGCATTGTGGTTCCTTCAGCTGTTCCTCCCGTGTCCCTGGGCTGTTCCCGCAAAAGCCAGTTCTCTTCCTCAGGCAGAGATTTGGTAACGTTTCTTTTTCTTGTGAAAGCAACAGGAGTTACCAAAGCCTTTCCCTGATTTGGGAATATTTGAAATTATGGACCCGGTTTCAGTTCCAATGAAGACAACAGATGTTTTGGTGTGCTTTGGCATCAACTTCAAGAGGATCCAAACTGGATCCTATTTTTCTGCGAGCAGGCTCAATTAGTCAATGATGACGCTGAAAATAAAATGTGTTAGATCTTGTATGAAGATGTTAGGTGTTGTTCACATAAAAGAAATGTGTAACTTTCTACCTTTTAAATAAAAGTTCAGTTGTTCTTAGTCATCCTTGGCCTTTCATCAGCATTCAGATCTCGAGTCTGAGTGTTCAGAGCATGAAAGCTGTATTTGTTGCTTTCATGACTGAATCTTTATTCCATGATCTTAAAGCTGTTTTTTCGCTTTTTCCATTTTCCTGAAAAAATCCACTACAGAAGCAGGTTTCATGAACTATCTCCTGAAGTCTTTGTTTAAAGACAAACTGCAATGCAGACTGTGTTTGCTTGTGATGTTTGCTGCTTTGTGTACAGAAGTCAGCATGGATGGTCAGAAAAATAATAGATTTATTTCTGATATTCTGTGCGTGTCTGTACAGAAACTGGAGGGGTCTCGATGAAATGAGATGTTTAGGGATGGGAATCTTTGAAATGTCAAAAGGAAAGAAGTTCTTCTGTAATCCTCAGTTTTATCTTTCTTTGCAGTGATTTGTCCTGTTTGTGATTTTGTAAGAGCTCAAAACTTTTGCTGTAGCACGCAGAAACTCCAGAGGAAGGCAGAAGTCACGCAGGAAAGCATGCTTCTGACTTGGCATTCTTTGTTGAGAGTAAGGCTTGATTGGGAGTGAATTAAATCTCCTGCATTGAGTTCACTGAAAATGAATCAAACCCAGCTTTTTTGTTATAGATGTGTTGGTTTTTTTCCTGTTGCACAGTCTGTATCTGAGCCCATGACATTTTCTATTTTTTGATTTTTTTTAACTTACAAAAAAAAAAATTATTTTTCATCCGTGAGTATTAGATAGGTCAGCGTTGAAGCTTGTCAGTAGGGCAGCATATAGAAATACTCCTGCTGCTGCATGTGACATACATGTAGTGTGCTTATAGAACGCGCCCTCCAAGAATATTAATCCAGAACTTTTCATAAGCAAATAATGCACCCAAAGAAACTCCAAAATCAAATGGGTGAGTGAAATTTTCGTCAGTATTATTTAATCCTACCATGTGTCTTCTCTTGATGATTCAAACCAGCTAGATTTTTATATGCCTGCTCTACTGAAGTTTAAGCGTGCACTTGTAAAGTCACGGAAGTACAAGCCAGTGTTTATTCCTGCATTCACCTGTCTTTCAAAGTTATATGTATACTGTGCCCATCGCCATCCTCAACTTGATGTGACTGTACTCTGTGTGTGTGTGTTTGTATCCAATCCACTAGTGGATTGATGTAATTCTCTTTAAGGTAGTGGAGTTTCTTCTGCCTTTGCCTACAGTGGATTAAGGTTCATCATATTAATATGCATTTTTTTTCCTACAAAAGTCTCACAAGAGAGAGCAGATGGACTTAGTATTATTATCTGTAAGAAGAAGGGCATCTAACAGGCTACTGCTTATTATCTTGTTTCTCAAGCTCTCTCTGATTCCTATTCCTTTTCTTGCATACAGAAGGAATATGGGATAAGAGAAATCACTTGAACTGTTGAAAAGTAGTGTAATTGAATTTTGAACATTGATTTCTGAGTCTACAGAAAATGAAGCGAAAGAATGTACTCAAGCAGTAAATTATAGGAGCTAGCAGAGTGTACAGCACCTTTAAGAAGCAGGTGTTTGCTATGAAGTTCACCGCGCATACAAATGCGCGTGCATTTTGAAGTCAGTTAAGAACAATTATGGGGGAGCAGGAAGCCTGACTGGCCTGATACAGGTTTTTTCTATTCAGTACAGGCTTGCAAAAAGGAAAAAAAAAATCATAATACAGGGAAAAGCATGATTCTTCTTAGCTCTTTTAAGTCTGAAGCATGAGGGGGGAACCAGAAGAATGATTTAAAGGAAATTGCAGTAGTGATTGTTTTAAGTATACACAAAGGAAGCTTTGCACTCGTCAGGAGCGCTAGCCATTTTCAATCTGGAAGAAGGGGCTGAACATTTAATGAAACAATGCCTTTGACTCCATTAGTTTATACTCCAGCATTCATGATACATGTAGATTTAGGTTATTTTTCAAGTGTACAGCTATTTCCTCCTGTGCAAAGCTGGGGATGGAGTTTTTTTGGGGCGATGCATTGTTTTAGTCGTGGTAGCACTTGAAACATCAAAGTACCCGGCAAACAGGCAAGGCAGAAGCAGGCCCTGCCCTAGAGAGACATCTGGGTCTGGGGCCGCAGCGGCACAGGGGCGAACATGCTGACGAGCGTGGGAGGGGAGCAGGTTAGGATGGAGGAGAAAAGAGGCCAAGCTATCAGTTTGGGGAACGTCGTCTCTAGGCAGTAGAATAGCTGATTAGTCTGGGGTTGCTGCTGTGCTGGGATGAATTCGTAGAATTCTGCTGGGAGTAAATTGTGCCAGGTGTCTGCCCCAAATTGTAAGTGCTTATTATGAGTGACTCTGGACTGATGTCTACCCAGCTCTTGCAGGGCTGTCACGATTTTTGTTGAGGGTGTTCTGTTTTCATTGCAGAAAAATATTATAAAGGTAAACCAACATGGAAAAAGTTTATACGGATACAAATAGTTTTGTACTTACCTAGCTTAACCTTTCCTTAAGTGGGAAAGATAATAGTTCAGCATTAGCAGCTCGGCCGCCCTTGCCTGGGGCAGGCTGGGAGGGAGCTACACTGTGGTTCCAGGAGCAGTGTGAACTGAAGAAGGTTTCTAGGCAAGCCTGAAGTTTTTAAGCATCTCTAACACAAAGCTACAAAGGTAGCTTGCCTGCCAAAGGCCTAGCAGGTAATTCCGCAGTAAGTGCTGATCTTATCAAAACACAGGACCTACAACCTATCAAACCCCTTTGATCAACCCGCCAGCCCATCAGACCCCCAAACCTTAAGATTTCCTCTGCATGCAGAAATTGTCTTTCTTATTAACTGGATGTGCTTTCATGGGGAAAAAAATAATACAATCCCTGTGTAATCTTTTTGGCTACGCATTATGACAGCGCTCAAGTTATATAGGCTACTCACTTGTAAGAAAAGGAATACGTTGGAGAAGGTTAATGCACCTTGAAACATATATATCTCTCTATATCTATGCTAAGGATTAGAGCAGAAAAAATAGTTTGGTGAAATAACAGACTTGTTTGAACCCTAGTGAAACAGATGATTTCTGTTTTTTTTTCTCAACGTACTTCATTTAGAGAGAAGGCTGGATCTGCTTAAAAGGATTTTTCATTTTGAAGAAAGGTTTGTTCTGGTTTTGGCCTCTTGCTTCAACTGTGAATTATATCCTCCAGTGGCACTTGAATAAGACAAAATACATCAAGTCAGTGGTTAGGCTTTTAGTCAGCTTACACATGTTCTACTGAAGGATTAAAAAAATACTACCATCCTTTGTTGGATTATCTCTAATGTTATTTAAGCAATAATGTATGAAAGCAAACGAAATTCAAATGAAAACAGAAAAACATATGCATATGAAAAAGAGGAAACTGGAAGGATCTGATCTTGGTGAGGGAGATCCTGTTGATATCAATGGGGATTGTCTTGTATCATGAAATCATAGCCAGGATTGGAATTGTACACAAAGGACACAGGCATGAGACTTGTTTTCAAAAGTATTCAGGTGCTTGCATAAGAGCCTTTCAAAAGTCTTTTCTAAAGATCGTGCCTGGCGCTCAGGTAATTCTGAAAAACTGTCTCAAGGCTGGAATTACCAGTTACAGAGTAAATATCAGTGCAACGGTATCACTGACATGAAAGTGCCTTTGGATGGGTGGTGGGAGCCAGATCCATCAGATGAAAATGGGAAGCAGCATCTCAGCATTATGAGTTGGCATTTTCTTACTCAGTGCAAGGAACAGAAGAGAGAGGATTTTATGCTGTTGAGTCTGTATTTTTAACGAACAAACAATCACAGATAATTAAATGTGGATTTAACAGTTTTTAAGGAACAGCTGCTGCTGACACAAAGAAATGTTTGCCTCTAAGCAATGCTGTAATTCTTCACATAGGAACATATTAAAACTGTATTTCAAAAGGAAGGTTTGACTGTCATGAAGTCATTTATGTAGTGACACGGAGCTGAAATTTCTGGGATTCAGGTAGGTGTGTTACCCTATATAAAATTCAGTTCTCTGGTGGGACTACAGTATCTAAATCTTTCACCTGCGTGCAGGATTTGTGGGCTCTGCTGATTCTTACAAGTTTCTGTTGAAAGGTTTGGGCACATGGTCAAGCTGGTAGGTGGCTGTGGTGGCTATCCGCATGCATGAATAGGAAGTATTTAGTAATTCAGTTTGGTTTAAGTTGCAATAAGATAATTCAGTTACATTATCTTTTATTTGCTGTTGGCTAAGAGCCTTCAGAGGTTATGGTGTAGTGGCGGTTCACCTTACATAGGTATCTTCTAGGGTCCCTGATTTCTCTGGAAGGCTTAAATCTGCAGTGTTCTTGTCTGATTCTTAGAGTGGATTGCATTGGGATGTTTTTGTCAATGTAAAGTCTTGGAATTTATTTCTTGTTCTCATTTAAAATAATTTAAACTTTCTGTTGTCACGGTTGCAGAGAGGAACTCAAAAGCATGAACCCTGCTGACTCCTAAAACCAGTAAGCCTGCATATTTCTGTGAGGAAGCTCAGAATTAAAGGGTTAGGATTTTATTTTTTTTTTCCTTGAAGGTAAAGTTAGAAATTCTTAATGGCTAGTATTGCTTCTGTAGAGCAATAGGGGCAGAAGGGAATTAGATTAATAGGATATATAATCAGTGTATAGTGAATTACATTCTATGAGGGCATGGTCACAAATACATGGTTCGTTCTTTATAGGTTCTTTTGGTCTGGTCTCTTTTTGAAAACCTCAACTGAAGTCGCCTCCCAGGAGCCCAGCTGCAGTCCTTTGTTACTCTGGTAGTCAGAAGGCTTTCCCTGACATCCAGCCCGCGTCACTTTTGTTTTCGGTTAAGCTACTTTCACTTTTTCCTAACGTCAGTGGGTCTGTGCATGGAGCACATTTGATCCTTAACCTTTTCTAACATGCTTTTTTATAGTATGTTGTGAGACTTGATGCTAGGAAAAGCTGGAAGCTTTGGCTCTGGGCTGGGACAGATGCTCAGGCAATTGCCTGGTGGCCAAGGAGCTTATGCATGTATGGGGCACCTCATATTCGTGTACCTAGGGAGAATATCAGAACTGGTTTGATTTAGTGTAGCTATTTCTCTCCTGCCCATCGTTTTGTTTTACAAGACTTCATCTTTGTTTCTGCAGTGTGTCCTCACCAAAATCCTGCTTTCCAGTTCCGTTTTGTCTTAAATAGTTCTTCTTGTTCTGTTATATCGTCCTGATGATGAGAAATGACTAAATTAATCTAAACCACCTTCTTAGTCTCCCCTCACCTTTTTTCATTTTTTCATTTTTTTTTTTTTCTAGTCTGTTGAGTGAGAGGGAGACAAGAGGCTTCCCCAGCAAGTGGATGACAGTGTGTACCTTGCACTGTCAATGATACAAAAGCAAAAAAAACTTTGAATGGCAATTTCATCCATGGGTAGAAAACTGTGCATAGATTCCCCTTCTCATTGTGTGCAGCGAATCAACTGATGTTCTTACCACATTTCAAACAGCATATACTTCTGTGCTCCTGTTTGGATACTCTTATTTGAGAGATTGAGCAGTAGTGGTCCTTTAGCTGCTGCCTGTAAGGGTTATTGTTCTGCTGTGTTTTTCTGAGAGTCTCCATTGCAGACACGACTTAACCTTGTGACTCTGCACAAGCTCTGGCAGCTTCTCCCTCCGCTGCTCCAAACCACAGCACACTTTCCGAATGCGTATCATTATCTCTGTGCTTCATGTTGGCTGTCCCTGGAGCTATTTGCTTGGCAGAACATTGCCTCTTCCAAGGCAGCTTTAAACTGAGCCAGGCTGGGATCCAGCAGAAATCCAGAAGATGCGATATGAAACAGTCTTCCGAAGAAGATGATGAGGAGACTGAAAGCTGGTAAGATCTGTCTGCTGTCCAAAGCCTTGAGATGGGATGTGAATGAGCAGAGTGCAGTTCTTGCTTCTACCAGTCTGACCCCCTTGGGAGGGTCTGGCCTTCAAGTCTTTGCATTTAAGAAAGGGGGAAATAATATTTCCTTTTTTTTTTTTTCCATTCTGTTTTGCCTTTAATTTTGTGAGTTAGTAGATGTGTTTTTTACAATTGCTACCACGGGGAATCACAGTATTTTGGCAGTATCTTTGTGTCTCATCTCTGTAAATGATGATAATGGTAATAGAACAGAAGGGGCAAGTGATGTGAGGGGAAATAAGCACTGTGGTGTGAAAAAGCTACTTTATATTTTAACTTAGATCGATCTTATCAGATATAAGTTCTTCTACCAGATACAAGTTCTCATACAATTCTTTGTTAGAAGATCTGAGAGGACTGTGAAGACTGGAAATGTGTTTAGGCAAAAATCTGGAGTTTTATTTAACCTCAAAGAACAGGGGTTGACTTAAAACAAACCCACGAAACAGAAGCCAGGCAAAAAAATATGCAAACAAACCTCACCACCAGCTCTGCCAACTTCCTGACCCCTCTACCCTTAAAAAAAATGCCTGCAGCCACAGACAGATTTATTTCTTCTAGAGACTTAATTTTTAAGTTTCTTGGCTTTGTTTTATGCATCTGATTTTTGACATCTCCATGACGCTGTTGCATCCAGTGTCCCTTGCCATTTTTAAAGGTTTGTATGAATTCATTTCCCAAAGGTAAAACTCAGGATTTTAGAAAGATTTTCGAAAACTCATGGTTTCTAGAAGAGCCCTCTGCTTTCAGGAAGTTCCTCGAAGTGAACTCATGTCTTCCGCAGGCAAACCTACTTGCAATTTTGTCTCAGGCTTTTGAAGGACTTGAATGTGTAATGGCTTCTTATTAGGCAGTTTCTCATCTTTCATATTTGAAAAGTTCTCCATTGTCTTTGTGGTTATGTTGTTCTGACAGTATAACATTAGTCTGAATCTGTAAATAGTATTAACCGCCTTTACGGACAACTACTGTACAGGCAGCAAAATTACAGAAGCAGAAAAAAGGCACTGAACCAATATTACCCAGTGTTGCTCCAGTTTGGGTTCAGTTTTACTGAAGTTCTGTGGAACTTCGGAATAATAGTTTGTGTTTGTCTCTGATTTGGCTCTTGGCTTGCTGAGATGCTTGTCTTCAGGGATAGCCTGTTTGGAGTTGCCTACCTGATGCATCTCCTGGGGAGCAGGAGTACCTTCATTCTCAGCATTGGCATTGCAGTTGAATTTTTTGTCATCTGTCCCCTTCTTTTAGGATTCAAAAATCCTGAGTGCAGTAGAAATAGGAATGACATGGCAGCAGTAATATTGCCTTCCATTCATGCTTCTTCGCGCCTAAACTTGCTAGTATTTGTATCTGTGGCTGCAGAGATGGGAAGGACAGGAGGTACGCTACAAAGACCTTTGTAAAACTACTAATGCTTGACCAAATTAAGAGGAAAAATGTTTTTGATTAAGAGTGTATGTGTTTCTTGAACTCTGTCCTAATTACAGCTGCATATTTCTCCTCTCCTGACTTGGCCCAGCCCTATCTGAGGTAGCCTGAGGTCTACTTTAATTTACTCCAGTTGGCTGTGATTCCTGAGGAGTCGTGTGCCACCTGGCTATGGCAAGAACAGGGCTTATCCCAGCCGCTCCCATTCCCCACCCTGAGCAGCCGCTGTGGGCAGGAGCCTGTGGAAGATGGATCTCCTGGATCACAGCCCACCAGGTCACCCTGAAATGGGGAGACCGTGCCGGAGAATTTGCCAAGAGTTTCCACTTCCAGCTGTTTGGGGTGCAGAGAAGGACCTAAAGCCTGCTCACCTCCTTCAAACACTCCCATATCCCCATGATGAAAAGTTCGAATGCTGCTATCCAAGGCCTTGTGAATTTGAAGGCTGGCATTACGACCTCTGTGCTAAAGTCAATAACACTCTTTGTCAGGGACCTTTTCTACTTAAACCCCTTCTTTAAACAACACTGCAGTTTGCAAGTCAAAGGTGCTAATATTTTGTCTCTGAAGCCTTTGCAAAATTGTTACGTGCACAAGCAAAATAGAAATATTCCAAAGAGAAGTTATTGTTCATCTTGCTGAAAAGAGCTTTATCATGCTGTTTCACTTAACCCATTGCCTATGAGTAATAATTACAGAATACAGTGTTACACAATAAAGTCAGGTCATACTTCATTTGTCCTGTAAACTGTTTTTTTTTTTCCCACTCCTTTGATCAGAAATACTTTAATAAATGCTGTAAAATCTACCCGTCTTCCTTCACCCCCTTATAGAAGGCAATGTTTTAGGAATCATTATTAAAAACGTTTGTGCTGAAGTGTAGGAATTGATTTCTTGTCTATGGTATTTCTAGAGGTATTGTTTCTTGAAAGGAAAAAAAAGGCACCTCCACTGATGATATGCTATCACCAGTACTGTTTTCAGTGTTACTTTCCTGCTTTATGTATTTATTAAACTCTGTGATTTCTATCTAGGCCTAGCATTGACTTCTGTCTTTGATGGTAGAATTAACACAACCACACTTGTAATATATTAGGAATTGGGATGTCGTTACAAGAGTTTACAAAAATAAAGTGTTGCTCCAGTCCATTGTACCAGTTCTAAAAGTGTTATTTATTTAATACATGGGGAATTGTTCTCCGTAGATTTCTCAACAGGCTTATCATTCTAGAACATACATCTTAAAATGAGTAATATTTTTTTTCCATATTGTTACCACAAAAGCAGAACAAAGTATGCTTTCTTCTTTTTCACATCTCAACCTTTTCCTCTTACTCCAACTTCATGTTGCAGTAGCCCGTTGTCAGCAAGAAAAAGTTTCACTTTACAGTTCAGCAGATTAATTAGTGTGAAAAAAATTCATTATCTGTCTGGCTTACAGAACCTGGGCTGCTTTAAGATTATAGCAAACTGCAGTATTTTAAGCTGTGTAACTGGAAATCTGAAACTTTGAGTAAATATTAATTATGAAAATTAATTTTCTGGATTTTTGAGCATCTGGATGTGTTCTGTGCAAATTACCTGCAGAGTTTTGTAACTGGTTTGATTTTACTGAGTAGTTATTGAAAATATTACCCTGAAATTGAATAAAATAATACACAATGTAAAAATGCCTTTCAAAACCTTTTCCTGCCTTTTATGTGATAGAGGATGTATGAGCAAAAAAATCCATAATCTCAAAAAGTTTTCTAACTATAGTCATCAAACAAACCCATTACATAACAGCTTTGATTGTGTCTTTATTTTATACTGTAGTGTCAGCTTGCACACAAAGCTTTCATTCTTTACCCAGAACTTTACTTTTCATTAGTAAATTTCCTATGGATTAATAGTATAATGTCAAAATGGAGAAATTATGCAGATACATTTTTGGTACAGTGGAATAATTGCTTTATTTGGTATTATGTTGAAGGTCCATGCTTGACAGTGCAGTATTTGGTGAAAGAAGTGTAAAATACACATTTTCTGAGTTTATGAAAGGACTGAGCTTTCATACAAAACAGAGTATATAACACATATAAAAGTATAAAGTTATATACTTACATAATCTATCTACCTATCTATCTGAAACAGTAATTGAAAGGCCAGAGCTCTTTTACAGGAGACTAGTGGCTGAAGAACAGTGTGCTGAAGAACGGCTGAACTGCTGTAGCTCACGTGCCGTTCCTAAAAGTCTGGAAAAGGTTTTTGAAAGCCTTGTAAAGGAACACAGAGTGCTCTGTATGTGTTAGTTGATGACAGGATGAACGTTACAGATGTGTTGTCCATGTAACGTGTGATATTAGGCATCTTTGATGACTAGGATGTTGTAAATGGGAGGAATTGGAATATGTAGCTTATTTAGATGTGGCACTCAGCATTGTGACAACCAAGTGGGTTACCAAAAAACCTCCCACCCTCCACAACTTCTGGCTTTATTCCCCACTTCTCTATTGTGTGCATGAGAACATGTTTGTGAATAGCTCTTTGCATTTTTTTCTTTGCATATTTAGTGATCTAGGTTAGATGCACAATTGTTTTGTCAATGGAAATTTTCCCACTGATTTCGGAAGGCTGAGGGTCAGACTCTTGCCACTTTCTCTATTGTTGAAAAAGGCCTTTGATAACCTTGACAGGGGCCTGTAAAAACTGGAGGGGGGTCTGTGCAATTTTCTCAAAAGAAATTTAGACAACTCTGTTTGTGTTATGTAAATGTTGTTATAGCAGAACTAGAATTGGTGGTTAAAGCTTCAAAACATTAGTATTCACTGGGATCTTTTAATTTTAGATGCAACTGTGCATACAAACATACCATAAGGATTTCTTCATGTGTTAATCATCTTGTCAAGAGACTAATTTAACAGGTAAACCCAGTATTTACGTTAAAAAAGCCACAGTTTAATGCAGAATCATAGAATAGTTCAGGTTGGAAGGGGCCTTTAAAGGTCAGCTAGTCCGAGGCCCCTGCAATAAGCAGGGACATCTCCAGCTAGATTGGATTGCTCAAAGCCCCATCCAACCTGACCTTCAGTGTTTCCAGGGATGGGGCATCCACCACCTCTCTGGGAACCCGTTTCACCACACTCACTGTAAAAAACTTCCTCCTTATATATTGTCTAAATATTCCCTCTTTTAGTTGAAAGCCTTTATACCTTGTCCTATTGCAACAGGCCCTGGTAAAAAGTTTGTCCCCATCTTTCTCATAAGCCCCCTTTAAGTACTGAAAAGCTGC
>VXBO01009257.1:82111-103226 GCA_013400135.1 Rhinoptilus africanus
TATAATATAATATAATATAATAATGTGACTTCGGTGTGTATTGTTTCACATTTTCCAGTATCTTTTTCAGAAAACGTAAGGCCAGGATTTTCCGGTGTGGTTTTCAAGTGTAGGGCATCTTTGGTATCTTACATAGCTTTGTAGATTTCCATTGACTGTGCATTAAACTTGTAAGGTATGGAGTTTGTAAATGTGCCAGAACAGATCTTTTGTATGGTTTGTGTTATTTGTATATATTTTATCCTGGATTTTTTATCACTTTCTTCTCCAGTGTTTTTTATTTGCAGCCTTTCTTTTCCAGTTCAGCTACTGGCTATTTTAAAACGTCATTAATCGGTCTGTTCTCATTGCTTGCATTGGATACTAGATGTGATTCTGTCTGTGTACTGTTAACACTGAGATGCACTTCCAGGTATTGCCAGGTATTTCTGCCTATATCATAAGTAAACAAGGTATCAGGGAAATCAGGTCAATGGAGACAGAATTGCTTGCCCCAGTGGCAAAACCTTCACAATAGCAAGGAGCATGAAATCTCCCTGGAAGCAAAGAGCTCATTTGTTTTTGGTTTTGTGAATGACGTTTACAGTGCATCACCTGAGTAGGCCAGGTGTGGTTTTGTGCTTTGTTTGTGTGCAGTGGTGTGTTCTGACTAGAAGCAGGTCCAGAATGGCAAGCCTTTGGATATGAATTGAATATTCCAAAAGTTTGTGTCGGTATAATGTTTAGAAGTGGGTTTATAGCTGTTGCCTAGATTTTAAATAGTTTCTGAGCTTGCGCAGAAAAGTAGCAGTATTACAGTTTCTGGTTCATGACAGGTTTTGTGGAGCATCACTGTGGAATTAATCTGTCTTGACATGACTGCAGGGTGCCAGTCTTGGCCTGATAAAGTCAGGTATGCTTCTGATGTTGTCACAAACGAACATGGTCTTCGCTGGTTTTAAAAGTGGATAAAACAGCAAATTTTGAGCACATCTAGGTCTGTTTCAAAGAATTTTGTAGGTTATGCATGTGGTTACAAACACGTTAGTTAACTTTCTGGCACAGCAGTTAAAATTTTTCCTTCTTACTTACTTGGGCAAACAGGGACTGCCAAAAAGCCTCTGTAGATCGCCTCTCACAAATTGCTCAGTCCTGTATTCTGTTTGTGAAATACTAAACCAGTTTGTCCTTTCACCTGTGTAATAACTGCAGGCCATAGAGAAGGCAGGGACTGGAGAAGGCATGGGATTTTTGTTTCTTAGATGGTGAATAGTGTGATGGGAATATAAAGCCAATCCAGGCTGAGTGCTGTATACTTCACCTGAATGGGAATGGTCTGTGATTAGACTTGGACGTAACACCAAAGGGGAAGTAAAAATTATGCTTTTAAAACCAGTTGTGGATAAACGGCACAATAAATTGATGCCTGACAGGCTCCTTTCTGTGCTTTTCCTTGTGCAGTGCACTTTGCTGCTTGGTTCCTATTTCATCCCCGTGCTCTCCTTACCATTTTTAAATTCTGGTTTTGTTAGGTGTTGTGAGTGTACGGGATTTTTTTCTTCCCATCTCCTCGTCTGCTCGCATGCTCTCGTTATGTATGGTCTTTCTTACAGCGCTGTGCCTGATCAGGTGGTGGTTCTGCAGAGCAAACAACTTCACCACTGGTATCTCACAGCAGCGTGAGAGCAGGAGGACGGGACAAAGCTCCTGTGCTGCTTCCTGAAGCCATTTGTGCTGCTGCCTCTGTTAGAGAGGCGAAGGCAGATCTGAACAAGGTGCTTGTTACTTCACACACGTCACGGTGTTTGCAGTGGGAAGAAGGAAGGAGCTGTGTGCTCTCTCCCTTTGCCTCTTTCTGCTGTTTTGCTCTGCCTTAATTTCCTGCATATGAGTCTTTCTCATTGGGTTGGAAGGGACCTTTAAAGGTCACCTAGTCCAACCCCCCTGCAGTCAGCAGGGACATCTCCAACTAGATCAGGTTGCTCAAAGCCCCATACAGCCTGGCCTTGAATCTCTCCAGGGATGGGTCAGGTCCAAGGACGCCCATTCTTCCAGTTGCTACCCATGTTCTTTCGGGTTTGTCGCGGAAATGAAAAAGACTTACTTAAAGAAAACAGACTGCAGGGTTGAAATCTTGACTTTGTTGCCCAACTGTGTTGACAGCAGACCTCAGCTGCTGTGTGTTGTGTTGCTTATCAGTACACGAAGCCTCATGCGACTGCTTGCAGTACAGCTTGAGATCTTTTTAGTCTCAGGCACCTGGCTTTCAAGCAAGAGGCGAATTTTGTGAGGTGATTTTCTCATTCATTCAGGTGGACAGGTCCCGCAAAAAGGGAACTCGTTCATTTTAGTCTTTTCACAATGCACGCATGTCTGTTATTCACATAAAAAAAGAGTCATCAGTATAGCGGGGTTGCTTGAAAACAGCTAAAAGTGGGTGCATTCCTCCTGTTCCCAGCGCTTCGCAGCTGTGTGAGCTGTGTAGCCCGTCGCCTGTGCCCACAGGGTGACACAGGGAGGGTGGGTTTGTGGTGTAGCACGCAGAATTCTTCACAAGGAGCTTAAAGCTGATGGCAACTAACAAAGTCACCCCTTTTAATAAATCCAATTAGCATTTGTACAATTAGTTTCCATCTTTTTTTTAAAAGCAAAACCCATTCTCCTCCTCGTTGCTTACTTCTTTTTGAGGAGGGGAACTGAGGGTTGTTTTATTGGTTTTTAAGTATCCATTATCTATTTTTTGAGTAGATCAAATCAGTCATGGCAAGTTAAGTTGCATGTGTGTCTTCCATATGTAAGTCACAGTGTGACGCTTTAAAAGCTCAGAGTACTTTATGTCTGATTTATGAAGATAACGGTGTGTCGTGGTTTTGGCTTCAGATGGCAACAAAGAACCACGCCCCGTTCGCTCCAGGCTTTGCTGATGGAAAGCACAAGGAAAGTGCAGAACTCGTGGGCTGAGACAACGGCAGTTTTAATAGAATAACAAAGGTAGCACAGAAAAAACCCCCAACATTAACAACAATAACAACAGTAACAAGGACAGAGGAGTACACAGACGCGGTTAGGGAACCGCTGCTCACCGACCGCACCCGGGGCGCCCCCGCCGCTCCAAGCAGTGACTGCCCGCCCCCTCCCGGCAGCTCAGCGCAGGCGTGGCTCACATGGGATGGAATGTTTATAGCCCCGGGCCGGGGAGAGTTAACCCTCTCCCTGCCGGAACCAGGACACGGTGAGCGCGGAGTTTGTGGGGGTCTGATATTACATAGACAGATAAATGTGAGTAAAATACAGACACAAAAACCTGGGAGAGAAGGTGAAGTCTGAAAAGACCTACTTCTGTTTATGTAATCTAAATAATTTAGTAATTTTTTCCATAAGAAGAAAGTAGAGTGTTTTTTTGTTTGTTTTTTTTTTTTTTTTTTTTTTTTTTTTTTTTTTTTTTTTTTTTTTTTTTTTTTTTTATGGTAGATTGCGTCAAATTGAAGCGAACCTCCCCCATCACTGTCAAGAAAAAGGATTTTGTTTCTGCTTTAAGTGCTAATTTCAATGCAGCTTCAAATTTGGAGCAATCATTATATAAAACTACCCATCCTTTAGCCCGTTTTTGCTGGCTTATGTATTTCCATAAACCTGCAGAGCCAGATCTGACAGAACAGCCTGTCTGGTAAAAGAACACCAGGAAGGCTAAGTGCTTAAAAATTGGCATTCATCTTCTTTCAGACAAAATGCATTAGAATATTGCTTTATACCTGAAATGAAATTACTGTTTTCTTGAGCTGCTGTCATGTTTGTTCGATTATTTTACCTTTCATATAATGAAACCCAGAGCCTTAGGATATCTACTGACATAGCAATTGTAATGGAATATAGAAGTCATTTTTCCAGCCCTTTTACATTGTTCCTGCTCATTTGAGAGCACCTTTTATCCAGCAGCATTTGAAATGCAGTACTGCTTGCCTGCTATAAACAAAATGACTTTTCTGTGAATAAATCCTAAAGACCAGTGAAAGGATGTAGTCTGCTGGAAACAGAAAATGATATCTGGTCTTGAAGTGGCAGAAGGGGATAAAGCAACCTAGTGTAACTGCTGAGTAATGATCCATATCCTTTGTATGATATTATGTAATATAGCTATGACATAAAGCACATACATGGCTGTTACATGTTTCATGTAAAATTTAGTTTAACCTTTCTCAGGAGGAGATTCACAGAAATTTCTGTAGGTTCTGCTGCTGCCTGATGCAGTGAGAAAATGTAAGCACCACCAAAGCCAATGATCTGATCTTGGCCAAGTAGAGTTTTTCCAGCCAGTAGTGTCTTTTCACCCCTTCTGGACAGAAAAAATAAATTAACTCCTCCACCACAGAAGCCTTTAGTTAGAGGATTGCAGCCCTCCCACCCTCATGGTACATAATTTCAATGTGCCTCTGCATCCTTAGCATTGCTCTTGAGGAGGGTTATGGAGACTTTGACTATCAATGAGTGCTTCTGCTCCCGCCAGGACGGGGGCATTAGGAATGAGTAGTGATGTAGGATGTTTGTGGTCATGTGAGTGAAATGGGGCTTGATCTAGTAGAAGCAGAATTGTTGAGGTCTGCTTAGGCTAATGATGTGTTTGACAGAGCATATTTATATCCATATTTTCTCCCTTTCCCTGTATCCTTTTCCAGTTCCACCCCAGTTCAATACCCATGTCTTCCCCTACACTGAGGAATAAGGTTTCAGGTAAACATTTTTAAGCTGAGCATAGCGGGGCGGGGGAAGTGGTCATGGTTTGCAGCCCAGTACCGGGTAGGAGCGGAGGGTTCAGGAGGGTCTGCTGCCTTCTGCTGTCAGTGGCGAAGAGGTGGCAGAGGATGCAAGGATGTGGGCAGGGGTAAAAGGGGAGTGGTAAGAAATAAGTGAAGAGGAGTAATACCCCGTGCATGGTGAAAGCCATTTATCTTGGTATGTGTGGAGCATGGTAGCTGCTGATAGAAAACGTGCCCTGGGAAATGCCCTCACGCAAAGAATGTTCTGCAGCTCGGTGTAGTGATGTCCATTAGCAGAACAAGAAGTCAGGAGGTTTATTGTTACTGGTGCTGGCAACTGGTTAGGCAGATAAATGCAGCTGGCAATGCTCTGAGCAAACTGGGAAGATGAATGCGTGAATCAAGTGTCCAGGCTTTGGAATATACGTGTCTGGTGTATTTGTAGAGTCAGACACACATCCTTTGCTGGAGCTGCCATCAGTAACCACAGAAAGGACATCCTTCATTGTAGGGTGACATCCTGTTAGCAGTCCTGACCCAGAAACCATTCTGTCTTCATAGTTGGTGATAACTTTACTGCCTCTCCAATAATTTGTGCTCAGTTTTAAAAAAGGCAGTGAGGAGAATGTAAGGTTTCAAGTTAAGAATTACCCTATCACCTGTTAGGTCGTTTAGCATGTTTATTATTGTCACAGTTATTTATTTATTTGTTAATATTTAATGTAAATTTCTGTAGATAATTTTCATCCCTTTGACCTCTCTATCTTCTGTTGATAGAAAGCCATCTGTAAGATACCTTACTTGCATTGATAGTGGGAGGCACAGACCAAGTCACCCCTTTAATCTCTTTCTGATAGACTGAATATTTCAAGTTTCTGTTGCCCTTTCCCAAATTACAAGCATTCCAGAGTTTCTCTGGGTGGGTTGTTTGTTTTTTTTTTAAAGCCCAGTCTGAACCATTTTTAATTTATTGAAGTATAGATGCAAAGAACTAGCTATGTTTCTTCAATTATATGAAAGTGTTGCCACCTTCCTACCTTTTCTGTTCATAGGGCTGTTGTATTCTCCTCTGTCCCGGCTTGGTAACTGCATCATTGTGTTCTCACATTCACTTGCTTATTCGTGGTAATGCCCAAGTCCCATTCAGAGCTGCAGCTTTTCAGGATACAAACCTTACTTCATAAAATTGGCCGAATTTTCTTTTTATAGTTGACGTTGCCCTTTGCACTTGCTAGAATGCGTGCTTTCAGAAGAGCCTGTCTTACCAAGTGTCTCAGGTTGTTTTCGCAAATAAGTGGCTTGCCTCATTATTTGTCACTTTAGTAGTTTTTGGGATGTCTACAAATTTTACTAAGGTGGTTTTATGTTATCTTACAGCTTGTGGATAAACTGTTGAAAAACCCTGCCTCAAAATGGAAGACAGTTCTCTACTAAAAACTATATTTGGGGATCCATAATTTGCCCCATTTTTATTTCATTTAATAACTAGTACTCTTTTATAGTGTTACTTTTTAACATTGGCGAAGGTAGATGAACTTCTTATAACTGCTAGAGCTCTCCAGTGCAGCTATAAAAGGCCTCGGATTTTGAGTGTGTGTGTGTGTGTGTGAAAAACAGATCCCTATCATAATTCCCATTTATTTTATGCAAAGGAAATTGGTAATTTTTATTTTTTTCCCCTGACTGTGGTTAATTATGTTGGGGAAGGAAATTTCTGGTGCTAGGGCTGACCTAGTACGAAACCTCTAAACAAAGCCTTCCCCCCACCCCCCATCCTCCAGAATCACATAATTATTGAACCATATCGTGAGACTCCCAAAGGCTTATTTTGTTATCTGTTTACACAACTGTATTGGTTTTAGATGGCAAGGTCTTTGTAGCTGGGGTCTGCAGGGTTGGAGGAGGGGAAAAGTGGAAAAGAAGGAGATGCAAAGAGGAGCTATTGTGGACTGACCACAGTCCCTATTCCACATCCCTCTGCACTGCTTGGGGAGGGCAGGACGTAGAGGAGTCGGAAATGAAGTTGAGCCTGGGAAGAAGTGGGAGAAGGTGTTTTAAGTTTTGTCATTGTTTCTCACCACCCTACTTTTATTTTAAATTGGCAATAAATTAAACCACTTTTCCCCAAATTGAGTCTGTTTTGCCCACGACAGTAACTGATGACTGATCTCTCTGTCCTTATCTTGACCCATGAGCTTTTAATCGTATTTTCTGCCTCTGTCCTGTTGAGGAGGGGGAGTGAGAGAGCAGCTGGGTGGGCACCTGGCAGCCACCCAAGTCAACCCACCATAACAGTAAAATTTTTTCACAAAAAATATTAGCAGTCATGTTTCCTTGAATTAGAACTATAATATGTTATTGTAAACGGTTGTGATAATGCTGCTCATATTAATCAATAACAGTATTGGATAAATGGAAAAATATTTTAAAAAAATTAATTAAGTCATACATGTGCTTGCAACAGTCATGGTGCTCTCATGCATCTCACTAGTCGTGGAGGTGCCTGTTCTCTCTCCCCAGTTGTAGCATTGAGTTGGTGCATTTTGCTTTATTCTACCACCGTATGTAGTTCAAAAATACCTTGCCATCTTTGTCTTGCCAAAATTAAGTAATTCTAAGAGATATTTATGCTTGTTTTAATGGTATTTAATTCTATTTTAATACTTTTAATGCATTTTCAAATACAAATCACCTTTGCCTGCAGAAGGAATAACTTTTTGACACTTGATAATTCAATTTTTTAGAGTTTTATATGGCATTATAGACTTGTTGTAAAATAGTTATTTTACAATAGTTACAATAGTTATAAAACAGTAGTTACTCTTTTATGTATTTAGTATTGGTTCCTCATAATACTATTCTTCCTCTAGTGAAAAAAAAAAATTGAAGAAAGGAGGAAAAAAATGCCAACATTTATTTTTCATGGAAGGTCTTTGTAATTTTTTTTTCTTACTGCAAGCTCCAGTTAGTGGATTTTGAAACAGCACATGAGAAATGAATGCTGATAACGACTTACTGATTTTTTTTTTTTAAAACAACCAACATAAAAATTTTAAAGCTCTGAAGAGTGGAGGGTGGTGAGTTAATATAGGGAGAAAATTCAGTACTTTGTAAGGTGTGTTTGTATTTATCTAATAACACGTTGAATGTTGACATATATGCTCTACTAAGGGGGATTTGCTTTTTGAGTTTTTGCTTTCTTCTTCTCTAATTCCGTACGCCACATAGACTTACTTTGTCACTGTTGCTTTATTTACTATATTTAAATTAACAGGCACATATGCATCATGATTGGCTGTAAAGAGTATGTCCTCTGTCTGCTTCATTAGTCTGTCCATAGAAGCATGTTGGGTTTTTTCCACTTATTTAATATCATAGTAGTTGTGGGAACACAGAAGTCACCTGTTCAGCTGTATACCCTTTTTTGTCTTCTGTTGAAGCTTCTTTCTAGTACAATCAAATTTTTTGTGAGCTTAAAAGTAAAGTGCATATGTTGAGATCTGTTCTGCTACCAAAGAGTTACAAATAATTTATAGTGAAAAAGACTGCTTTTATTATTGCTGTATGGTTACGCAGTAGCAGGCATGAAGACACCTCCAGGTCTTTCCATGAGGTTTGTGATACGTGCTTTTATGAAACTTACTTGTTTCATACTCCACAGCGCAATATATTTTCTTTTTGTGTCTTCTTTAACTAGTACCCCATATATCATATCTCAGAGTGGAGATTATGTTTTCGAATGCCCTCCTGAGACAGAGTTAGCAGAGTAAGTCCCAGTATTGTGGCTTTGGTTTCATACACAGTCAAGATTTTATTTCTGTTTAAAGTACTGTTGTGCTGGTTAAAGGCCAGCAAATTAGGAATGAAATTGGATTGGAGTTTATGTAATGTTTATCTTTTTCTGAAAGAAGCTGAAAGTTTCTAATTGAAAAACATGTTAACTGGGCCCTGGAACCTCCTGTTGTGTCTTTTTATTTCAAAGACATAAAAATGGCCTAGGAGTGATTCACCTGTCCTTCTGGATGGATGATGCAACCACTGACTGAAGTCAAACTTGCCAAATTTTACATGCTAATAATGAGAATTTCTCTTTCCCTGCTTGTAACAAACTCCTCTGCTGGGATGCTGGATGCTAGCAGCTCCACAACTTCCCATGCCAGAGGCAGCTGGCAGGCACTGATGCCTGGCCACAGCCTTCTCAAGCTTGCAACAGGTTTGCTGTGTGTTCTGCAGCTTCAAGGTAGCTCTGTGGCCTGCCGTTAATTGTACAATCTGGAGGGAGGACACAGAGGACTCCTGCATCCGGAGATGCCACTGAGATGTGTTTGTCCCATAAACCTTGTGGGCTGGCTTTCAAAGAATTCAGGAGGTCTGAACGAGACAACAGCATCGGAGGAGCTAGGTGTGTTATCATAGGCATGAATGTGCCAACAAAATTAATAGTCCTTGTGAATGCCAGTTTTTCGTAGTCTTAAACTGTGCCATTTGAAACATTTGCAAATAAGTTCTGTTTCAAATGTGTTCTTTTGTGGAACCTGCCATGGAAAATGGCGTGATAACAGCTAACAGACAACCTTCTTATCCATAGCATAATTTGTGGATTGAGAACTGATGCAGTTCTCCTGTTTTGTAGAGGAATTGGACCAAGGCCTAATGCAACAGCTTTAAATCAAGATTTGCTGGCATATCTGTGTGGGGTCCAATTATCTCAATATTGCTTTCCAAAACAGTGCCTAGGGCTCCAGTACCACAGATTTGGGCTGAAATTTTGACTGAATTTATTTTCCTTCTAATAGCTTTATAAAGATAAGAAAATGAAGGACCAGTAAGATAAATATCTTTCCTTGTGCATTATTAACATAAATGTCTTACATCCTAATTGACTGCACCTATTTAAACCGGTGTACAGGTGTAACCTAATGAAGGCATCAGTTAGCTAGCTACCTGTATAGCAGAGGATATGAAATAGTATTTCACCCTAGGAGATTAGCTTGATATTTTGGGCCATGAAATTACATGAGCTCAGACTGTTTTCTTACATTTTTCTTTATAAAATGGTAAATGAAGAAATATTGGAGATGTTCCCTGAAAGGTATGTAAATATAAAGTTTGAAGGAATACACTGGCTTGAAAGAATCTTCCCTTTTAAATGTTAAACTTACACAGTTGTGATGGTACCTAGCACATTATTAGCTGAGTCAGGACTTGAAAATTACTTTGCTTTCTACAATTAAGAAGCATGTCCTGCTTTTAGAACAATCAGCTTTTAAAAAATTTGGGCTAAAAAAAATTCAGAAGTAATTTAATTACTCTCAAGTAATTGTTTTGGAGATACTTTTGAAGTGTGTGGATGCTATATGGGCTGCCTGAGCTTTGCAGGCAGATAGCACTCGTTTGTCCCTTAGGGAAAAAAAAAAGGAAAAGAAAAAATTCAGATGAAGATACATGGAATTTGGTATTCAGTTTAATATTTTTCAGGTAGTGTCCTCATTTCCAAACACAAATGAGGGATGAAGAATAATCTAAGTTTAAGAAGGAAAATTGATGTATCCACAAATTTGACTGTGAAATGCTTGAGCTATAAAGCTATAGTAAGAAAACTGTCTTTGTCTTTTAATTAAAGTTACACATAAGAGAGACCTTTTTCTTTATCAACAGACTGTTGCCACAACATAGCAAATTTGGCTCCTGTGACAGAGATGGCAGAAACCACACCATTAACAGCTACAGTTCAGTGCTAAATTCTGACATACCTGCATGGCTCTTTTTTAATTTTTGCCAGTTCATGAGCAGTAATTACTAAAGAGTGAAAGACTGATTTCCAGTTTCTGTTGGGACTGGTTTGCCTTCCTCGTCAAATTAGTAAGTGTAAGCAAATTCAGTGTTGCATTGCCTTTCCCAGAGGAAAGGCAAAGCATTGTTCTGCTACAATAGAGGTGATTACAGCTAGCCCTGTTTAAGCTGTCCAAACAGTTTTCTCTTTTCAACAGTAAGAGTTCATAGTATGTATGTATAGCTAAATTGGTTGCATAAAAACATGAAAGACAAAAGTAAATGTAAGAATTGCAAAGTCAGTCATCTATGTTATAATTAATGCTAAGCTATCAGATCATACTGTGCTTGAAATGGCTTCTATCTGGGTCACTGAGATGTTTGTGCCATTGTTTCGAAGTGGACCTGTTAGCAGCACGGTAATTTATTGAAAGTAGGCTGCTTGAACTAAGAGGCTTCTGTTAATAATTATTTAAAGGAACTCATGACAAGTATTGCTGGCCTAGAGTTTTTCTAACTGTTCTCTTTAGAAACTCCTCAGAGGTAACATTTCTGGAAATTGTGCTAAAGGTAAACAGAGGTTTGACTGACTTTCTGTTTAACCTATCTTTCGGTGTGTTTGCTTTTAAAGTTAAGCAGACTTGGTGGTTAATGCTAGACTATTTCACTGTAGTTAAGAGTTATAGTTAATATCTAAGAGCTTTGGATAACTTTTTTTAACTCCTCTTTTCGTTTTATATAAACATAAGCAATATAAAAATGGACAGAAAATATTTTTGAGGGGGTGGTCTTTGTGAGCGTGTGCACTGTGAATTAATCATATGCTATCACGCTTCAATAAAAATATTTTTCAGGTTTGTATTTATACCTTCAAAATACATTTTCAAAGTTAAATGAATAGCATTTGTCTAAACAATATTTTATTGTCTAGGAACAATAAGTGTACTGCTTTTAAACTTTTCAATAAAAAATTACTGATAACACTGGTTGACTACATGTCTATACAGACTCTGTTAGGAGACTGGTTTCCAATGTTTTTTTTCCCCCATGGTTTACACATTTCTTTTAGTATTTTCTGAATGAGGAGGAGGTTTCTTACTACAACCCTTAAAGCCAGGGATAGGGCCATCCTTACCCCAAACTACTATTTCCATTAATTCCTGTTCGAGTCTAATTTCAGCCAAATGCAAGTAAAGGGATGCAGCATTACTCTCTTCTCTAGGTTGTGTAATGTATACCTGTTACGTTACGTGACAGGATCATTTAAGTTGGAAGGAACCTCTGGAGGTCATGCAGTCTAGCTGCCTTCCAAGATAGAGCAGATTGCTCAGGACCTTTCTCAGATGCGTTTTGGCTGTCTCTAATGGCAGAGGCTCCGGAACCTCTGGGCAATCTGTTCCCGCAGTTACTCACTCTCCAGTAAGGAACTTCCCTTACTGCATCTTGTGATCATTTCCTCTTCTTGCTGTGCGCCTTTGATAAGTGTGGCTCTGTGTTTCTTACTGCAACTGTATCCTTCCTTGGCTTCTCTGCAATGTAGACAAACAAGTTCTCCTAGAGGCTTGTTTTATGTTCACATGCTGCAGCCCCATAGCCACCTTCCTGTCCCTCTGCAGAACTTCATCCCTGTTTATCTTTGTGCAGGACTTGGGTGGACTTACTGTCATTTGCTTTTGTCTCTAACCTATCCGGGAGCTTTGTTTAATTTACAACTGTAAGACTGCAAACATTCCGTGCTTTTACATTAACACTAGTCCAAGATGAGTGGTAAAGCCAGAAGGTTGCCATTGGTGTGGTAATCTGTGTGGCTGGGGTACCAGGACACTTTACAGCAGTCTGCCCTTCAGCCAAATATCAAAAAAGTGGTGAATTGCACCTTGGAGCTGCACAGGGCCATATTGTAAACCAATAATTTGGGCTGTCCATGACAAGTGCTAGTGGTGCTGTGTTTGATTAATAGACCTTCATCCTCTGTACCCTGTTTATTTCTGCTTAGTGACGTTACAGCTGTAACAGAAATGGGAGGGTTTGGTTGGCAAGAGCATATCCTTGCAAGTTTGTCTAGTTAAATTTAATCTCATTTCTATTGATCCTGTCCTCCAGGTAGTTTTCTTTCTTTAAGGTGTGTCTGTCCTCTTCCTTTGTACTTCTTAATTTTAGATTGGCATTTATAGTAACTGTATAAATTCGAAAAACAATGAGTGATGTATGTTCCACCTTCAACATGAGAAGAACTTGTTTTGATAATGTTCCTTTAGAAAATGAAAATCTGCTGCCAATTTTCTTTAGCCAGCCTGTTTTACAGCTCCTCTATTAAACTATACTTTATCCAATTTAATTAATAACATCTCAAGTGATACCAAACCAGGTATTTCACTGAAGCTCAGACTGGTGAGACATAACTGTGTTTTCTATTCTTGAAAACAATTTCTTAGCAATGAAAGGTGGTTTCTTAGTATATCAGAAGAGCCTACAACCAGACAAAACTTGTCTTGTTGCATTCTGTTTACCTATGTGGCTTTAATCATTGTTTTCTTCAAAATTATTCTACGTTTTATATGGTAGAGAGGCCAGCTCACAACCCATTTTTACAGAAGAGGAGGCTTAATCAATGTGATAAAACTTAGGTAGCCAGTACAAAGCGAGGAATAAACATGAATTTTCTCATGCCTGTCCATATGTAATATGCAAAAACCCTATCTTTTATCTCTGTATAGATTATGGTGATGATAAATTACCAAGACTTTTGATGTGTAACTTCTGATCCTAGTGAGCCTAGGTCTCCCCCAGAATGGTAGAGGTGTGAATATGCCAGTTTGTCTGCAACCAATCTTAGCTATTTCAGGTCTGGCTTACAAAGTCAGTGAAAAATAGGTATTATATCTATAAAATGACTTGGAGGGAAATACTTGTCCTCTTCATACTTCTAGTGGCAACCCACTCTGCTTGTTATTTTTAATGAGGCATCTGTTTCTCAAGTAAATTACCGGAAGAATCTGGCAGCAAAATAGCCTTTTCCATAAAACAGACATTTTAAGACTTTCCAGACTAATTTCATTAGGCCTTAAAGTAATGCTTAATTTGGTAAATGTTATCAGTTTAAATGCTTCTGTGAAATACAGGTTTTTTTGTGTAGTATCTTATTTGTGCAGTATATGGAGCATTAGGACACAGTGAGTTGAATGTGGGCTGTCAGAACAGCTATGTCACCAGTCAGCTTGTCAAACAGTGAAATATATTGAAACCTAGTTATGCCACTTGGTTTTGATAGCGGAGTTACATACCTTTTCTCCTTTGTGACAGATCTGAGAGCAAACATTGTATAGAAGAACACAGTAAGGCTGCCAGTACTCTCCTGTTTGATATACCGACAATGTTTTTGACTTTTCAACAGCTATGCATTTAAACTATTCCAACATTTCCTTTAGATTTGTCACCAGGATCAGCACAGCCAACTTCTTTGTAACAGTTGTTTGAACATTAGGTGTTTTCAGGTGTTGTGAGTTGATTGCCCTGTGGACCTAACTGAAGCTATTCTGATCTGTATCAGCTGAAGACACTGCAAAATCTTGACTCCTCAAGGACTTGTTGCACTACTAATATTAAACACATGAGGAGTTTTCTTTTGCCATCGTTCAGTTAAACTGTGGCAATCCATTTATGGTCCTTAAGGAATGAAATTGAAATTAGGTTTCATGACCAGGAGTGTATGTTATATATTTTTTTCTTCTAACCTGAAAGAAGCTGTTGCATAATGAATGTAAGGTTCACTGGTGTATATTTGAAGTGTAGACTTCCTTAGTATAATTTGGGTAATTAACATATTTTAGCTACTTGGATCTTGGTATTGTGTGATGATATTATGTCTAGGAAGAAAAGGCTGAATTCTCCTCTGGCATAGCTCAACCCCATTGACTTAAGTGGATTTATGCCATAAAATAAGAAGGGGCCAGTGAATACACAAATAAGTGTTTTCGGGAGTAGCATTTTGTTTCTTATTACAGGAAGGATGAATGATTATGCTTGTAAATGTGGAGGTGAAAAATGGAAAAAATTTCGAATTCTTACTGAAGTACCAAGGGAAGAAGTCCAGAGAGGCTTTCCTGGGAGGTCAGGAGTGGCTTTAATAATTAGACTAAAAACACATGTGGACAAAAAGAAGTCAATACAAATGTGCAAACATACCAGTCTTTGAATATTAACATACTCTTGCCTTCTTTAGTGTGAGGTGTACTCCAGTTTCTGTAAGAACATGCAGTGTTTCTGTTCTTGCTAATTGTTGTTTTTCCAAAACCAAGATTTAATCCTGTAATGACAGATTAAAGCAGAGCGATACTGAGGGCATATGTTAAAGCATTACCTGAGGTATATAGTGATGAGAAACTGCCCTTCTCATCTCATAACAGTGTGCTTAATCAAATCATTTGACTTAAATGATAATTGTTGCTCTACCTAAATGGAAAGCTCTAGTGTTGTTTGAGTTATTGCAACTCTGAGGAGGACAAAAGATGAGTTCCCTTCATTTAGCAAGACAGGAGAGTCAAATGTTATTTCTGCTTCAAAAATGTGAAGCTGTCAAAACCAGCAGCTCTGAATTGGGCAAAATGTGTTTCTTTGTTTCTGAGTACAGCAGCCTGGATGGACTCTTCTTAGTGCAGCTGTGCGAGTGGGGGTGATGCTTCCTCTTATTTCACTTGCTTTCCATTGTCTGCACTTGATTATCATACTGTGTTGCCTCTGTGCCAAAACGTGACATCTCCAAATCCATCAATTCCCTTTCTGGAGGAAATGTCAACAGCTTATTTCAGGCTTTGATAATGTCTTCAAAGCGTGGTGTCAGTGCCGGCTTTCTTCACAGTGTTCCCAGGAGGAGTTTTTGCTCTCGTGGTAGGGAGTGACAGCGAGGTAATAGCTGAGTTTGTAAAAGCCTACAGATGACTCTAAAGTGTGTAGATGTGAACAGTTTGAATGTAAAAATGTAAGAACTTCTTCATTTGGGAGAATGTCTGAGTGTGGGCAAACCTTCAGTGTCCAACTTGTGTAGTTTCCATGTTTTGTCAGTTAATCTGGATGATCTTTGATTATCCGTTAATTATTTTTTTTGTGGGTTTTTTTTTTTTTTTTTAAATTTTAGATTAGAATATGGGGAAGATACTGGGATAGTGTTGTCCACTCATCCATGAAAGAGAGAGCTCACTGCCTTTTTTGGGATGTTGCATGGCAGCAGGTCCAGGCTTGGCCTTAGAAGTGTCCAAGGTAGTGAACTCCTTCTTAATAACTGGATGAATGACACGTACATCACTGGCATAGCGTTGTATTTCTCCCAGACCGAAGCTAGATGTAAATCTTGTTTTTTAGCAGCATAACTGCTGGCCAACGTGCTGTTAAAATCTCATGTGTTTTGCATAACTGGTATACCAAGTGACATGGAGGCCTGTGCTGTGGCTGGGGTAACTGATCACTGCCGCAGTGTAATGCGTACGGTTTGGGGGACTCACTCATTTTGGTGCTGATTACATACCTATAGCCTAAAATTCCCAGCAGGTTTCTAACGGAGACATCAGCAGGCTGTGGTAAGTCAAAATCCATTAGATCTGTACAGTTCAACTGAGAGATCTGTGCTAGCCTGGTTTATTTTCAGTAAAACCAGGTGAGTTATGCTCCCAAAGAACAGCTCAGTGGAGTAGGAGCAGCTGCGTAGGCTGGCATCCATCATCTCTTCAGCACAGGGAAGGGGATGAATGGCACCTTCAGCATCTGGGTGAGCAGCGTCTAGATTTGTTACAACTGGCAAGCTGAGTGAGATGGTCCTTGAGGACATTTGTTTTGCGGGCATTTGCGTTGTGCAGAATTGCAAGATAGAGTTTACTGGGCAGCTGAGTGAGTGAGTGAGTGCCTTGGTCCTTTTTTGTGGATGAGGCATAGTGGTACGTCACGGTGGTCTGAGAGCAGATCCTGGAAAAAAGTAGCGGTGGGATGAATTTTTACTGTGATGGAGGTGGATAGTGGGCTAACACCTGTTAGGAAAAAAAGTGTTGTGTTTAGAGTTTTATGGTGGAAATTTTTTTTTCTGATACCCACCTGGGAGGTTTTGACTCATGTAGGACTGCACCTTTCTGTGGGAAGACGGTCTGCTCACGGCCTTATCACTTACTGTCTGTCCTCCTTTTATTAGCTACATGGCATGAATTTTCAGATCTTACTCTGGCTGATAAGCATCAGTATTTTTAAACAAATACAGTTATTTAGAAATATTTTTAGGTATATATTGTAACTGTGTACATTCATAGAGAAATATATTCTCAAATTCTCATTTTGGGTGTTGTCTCATGTAGCAGTCCTGATGTGGTTACTGTCAGCAGAGAAGTTTTATGAGTAAGAAAAAAATTTACAAAAATTAAAAATCTGTATTTTACAAGGAAGAGTGCTTAGTAATATTTCAGTTTGGAATATGAGTGTTACCAACTTCGTAATAGCACTTCAAGAAGCATTACCGGAGTATATCTCAGGTACTAGCCCATTGCCAAAGTGATGAGTTGAGGTCCACGTGAAGTGGCACGCCTTAAAAACTGAGAGAAATGGTGCCTTTTAACTAAAATGCAAGGAGGAACCTAGGGGCTTTATTTGGTCCTTCTGAATATGCTGCTAGTTTTACTCTTAAGTAAACTATATTATTTTATCCTCAACCAGTCAGATCAAAACTGAATGATTTGAGCCTCCTGTCTTCAAACAAAAAGTGTTTTTTTGCCTTTGTATTTCTGTGTGAATAGGTTCACAGCCGAATCACATAGCTATATTTAATGTAAACAAAAGTAATGCTGCCAAAAGTTTGTATTCCACACAGATCAGAGATGAATGATTTTGTCTTCAAAAAACGGATATAACCACATATGTTTCAAGCAAGCTAAAAACGAAAGTAGTGATTTTCTATTTGAAATTTAACAAGCTAGTCTGCAGAACATGTTGTGATTTGCCTGCAGTGAAAGAAGTGCAGTAGGCATCTCCAGTACTTTAAATTATTTCACTTTAAAGCATGATCATCTGAGGCTTATCTAGCGCTCTGTGGCAGGGTACAAGTGCAACAGAACTGAAGATAGTCTGATGTAGACTTCTGACAATACATTAGTGGCTTACCTGCAAGTTTGTGTTTTAAACAGAAAAGTTTTTACAATCAATCTTCAGTTTTATAGTTTATTTTGCTTTAATTACAATCGTCAGTTTTTACTCTGTTAGATTATTGGGCGAGAGATGGGAGCTGTTTACTGCTTGGGTCCAAACAAAGGTTATTAAGCTCATGAGTCCAGCAGATCCACTGTGAGCAATTGTTGGCCTTATGTGGAGTTTAGGCTTGAAGGCTTGAAATCTTATTTTTAACATTAATCTAAAATCCTCTGCCTCTAAGTCAGCAATAACGTTCTTATTGATTTAAACATGATCAGGTTTTCACTCTTAACTATTGTAATTCCCTGTGAGTGAAAAAGCTGAATGAGTTATTTTCTTATCACCACTTGATTCTAAGTAGACTTTTTGTCTTCTGGTATTAATCAAAATTTTTTTCTCATGTGAAATATGCTTGTGACTTCATGTCTGTATTCAGAAAGCTGTTTTAAAAACTTTTTTCCTTCTTGCCTAAGATGTATGAGCAAACTCATGGACCACAGCAGATAGACACCCCCATTAGAAAAGCATAGCATGCTGGAGGCATTTTCTTAATTAACGTCTTGAGTCTGATACTGAAGATGCTGCAAGGATACATTTTTTCATTAGAGTCACAATATGTAGACTAGGAACACGGAGGGGTTAACTGCTCACATCTCTGTGAACACTTTTGTTTATAAACAGATATATTTGTTAGTTTTGTGCTAAATGTAGAGAAAGAAGGGTCTAGTTTTGCAAAATTCTGTGTGCCATCTTTGTGTATAGATCTTTATGCTGTGCTTATCACTAATCTGCCTATTAGCTGGGAGCGGAAAAATTAATCCAATATTGCACATGTATATAATCTCTTTATATTCTCCTTCATGGAGGTGTATTACTGAAGTGCTGATTAAGTAAGGGTTTTGTTTTATTTTTGTTTCTTCTGTACGTGGAATATTTGCATTAGCACAGGTAGGCAGCCACCATATATATCAATATATATCATATATCATACATATACCATGTATAAGATGCTTAGTTTCTTGTAGGTTCCATATAAAAGAACAAAAACCTTCTGCAGGAATACATTTAAGAGCCAAGGTATAGTAGTCCTTTGCTTGTATCTTCATGTTAAAAACTCCCCTACCCAACAACCTTGGTATGTTAGACATTTATTAAAAATAAAGAGATTATGGTAATTTAATTTTTATTTTTGAGTTTACAAGTTAATCGTGACGGGTCATACGTACAATAATTCTGGATGATCTTTAAAGGTATATACTGCATAGAAAATAAGATTTCAAATGCATAATCAAACCTGTGGTATATCTGAAATATTTACAGGTCAATAAAAGGATTTTTCAGAAGGCTGTCTGTAACGTTATATGCTATAAACTTTCAAAAAAGATTTAGTATTGATGGGCAAGTAGCTACTGAATGTGGACTGGCTGAACAGTTACCTACTGTTCCTTGCATGTGAACATGCAAAATTGTGTTCTTAAGTATACCAGTTTTCTCATAGCATATAAAGGCACTTCAAAATACACTAATTATTGTAGGGAACAAATGAAGACTAAGCAGTGATAAAGTAGTGTCCTTGTCTGAATCACTGGGATTAACATTAAATTACCACTTCAAAGGTTTAATTACTGAAAGGGGGAAGGAATGGAGGTCACAGGGAAAAAAAGAACTGGCTAAAATATTCACAGTTTCCCTTAAATCACACAGAATATTTTGTGCATTACTTTTTCAGAGGAAGAAAGCTGGGTTATCACTACAGCTCAGTGCCCAAGGACTAGTTCAGAATAATACAGACTTTTAAATAAAATCTCTGAGGAAATAGCTATAAATTCAGTCTGAAAAGCTTGTGGGATCTTCCTGAATGGAAGGTGTTAGGGAGAGGGTTGTTACCACTGCTGAAATCTGGTCTGTTTGTAGGTTTGCCAGCCATCACGTTTTGAACTCTGTCATGAGCTATGTTATTTTACAAAGTTTTGTTTAAAACAGTTATTTCCAAGAGTGAAGCAAGAAAAAAGTTTGTCTGTCAAAGAAAAAGAAACCCAGACAACTTTCTTCTGAGAAACCCTTGAAGCAAAGGCTCGATAATTGCTATCAGTGTGGTCACCGTGCTAGAGATGCGTTGTTCCCTGTTCTTTTAAAGGTATGCCCGCAATAAGCCCGTTTGTGATGCTGAAATATCTCTCTCAGGAGAGATTTCCTCAAACTTGTCAGTTAAATCCTATAAGGATGCTATCTCTATCAGGTCCTGGTTGCCACGGCATCATCTATGTAACTGATGTTTCTGGTGCTTGAGTTTGGGTAGCAGAACTGAAGCCAAATTCCTGCATCGGGAGCTGTTAGATGTGTTTCTGTGTTACCTGTCCCACAATACAACACAGTGGAGAAATTTCCTGTCTTGATTCCTGTGGGGACAAGGGCCAAACTGGCGGGAGGGAAGAAGAAGTAGGTTGGAGAAAGATGAAGGTAGAGGAGGGAGGAAGGGGCTGTGATTCAGGGCACAGGGAGTTCAAGGAATGTGCGGGAACCAGTGGGGATGATGGGCTGAGGGAAGCAGCAATGTTCGTGGCAAGGCAGTGTGAGCGTGGAGGGTGCTATCTGGAAAGAAGTGGTAGGAAAGAACAAGGAACTGGGAACTGGTTAGAGAAAAAAGGGAAAAAAAACCCCCCTGACATGGTAGGTGGGTCCAATTTAGGAGGTCAGGACTGTCAGACAGGGATGAGGAATGATGCCAAGGACAAGATGGTAGTCCTGTGTGAGTTGAGGTGGGGGGGAACACTTGATGGTAACACTGAGACAATACATATATGCAAGAGGCTGTATCATCAGTTTGCAGGTTGATTTAATGCTTTAAATTTTCATTTTGCGTGGTGTTATTTGAACTTAGCACTTGCTTTGTGCATTTGTTTATGTGTGGGGATACCATTCTTCAAAAAAAAAAAAAACAAACACCAAGCCAAAAAACCAACCCTGGCTCAGATTCTAGCTTATCTGAAGATGCGGGGCTGAAATCTGCAGCAATTCGGGGACTGGCAGCCGAATGAGACAGCTGAATGAGGCACCCTCGCTGCGAGCACGGGGGCGAGGGGTCAGGCAGCGCTAGTCGGAGGGCGAAGAGCAGCCAGGAGCTGACAGATAACATCCTTCTCACCCACCGCTGCTGCTGCCGGTCTGTCAAGAGTCCTTCCTTTGCCGTGGAGGTGGCTTTTTTGGTTTGTTTTTCAGCCAAGGTTGTTAAAGTTGAATGCAGCCCAGGACCAGCAGAACGGTAACGTGACCCTGCGCAGGCTGTGGCACTGGATAGCTGCTCTTCGGGAGGGACAGAAACTCTAGAAGGGGCAGGAGAGAAAGCAGGTGTATAGAGTTCCCCATTACCAGCCATTACGGCCTGCTAATGGATAAGTTATTCCTGTCCTGGTGCAAACATGTTGACTGGGTTTTTGTTTTTTTTTTTT
>VXBO01009257.1:105321-147156 GCA_013400135.1 Rhinoptilus africanus
ATAACCCCCCCCCAAACCCACCATCCCCCCCCGCTTCTGCTAATAGTTTGAGCCAACTTCTTTCAACAAGACTGTAGCCGTATTACTGCTCTGATTAACAGCTGAAGTAGCAGTGAAATCCGGAAACACTTTGACAGAATGAGTGTCTCCTCTTTAATTTTTAACATTTTCTCTTTCTGAAAGCCTTTTAGTATTTAGCTTTTTACTGACATTCCCCTGCTAGTCTTGCACTTAAAGCACTTAACCAAAGCACATGACATACTTAAATTATAAGTTCTTGTGCTCTAAAACTCCTGTGCATAATGAGCTTAATGTGCTTCATAAAAATGCATGTTAATTTAAAAGAAGTGTTTAGACCAATAACTATAGGAAAAGTTAGGAATGTAATAAGGCTTTGGTACTTGAAGTGCCTCCCTTTTGCACATAGGCAGAAATCACAAAGTCTATCAAAGATATGGAATAGTACCAAACATAATAGAACTAGATGATTAAAATGAAAGGATGATATTGTATTTTTTCTGCAATTTGTATTTTGTATGTACATTGAGAGAAGCGACTTTAGAAATACTGCTCCAGTAAAACGTAAGAAATTAAAGAAATAGGGCAAAATAAATAAATAAGGCAAAACAACAGAAAAGGTAGAAAATGGAAATTGCAAATGCTTCAGAACAGATGTATTTCAATAGAAGACAAAATAAGCAACATCAAAAATACATTTTAAAAATTGGAACAAATTTATATGAGGAAGGTTTCAAGGAAGGCTTCAATGAGTGGAAAAAAGGTTTTGCAGAAACCGTGTCAAGAAAATGAACTACAAAACATGGGATGCTTCCTTAATTTGGAATGAATGTGCCAAAAGTAAGTCCATCCTCTTTACTCTGCCAGGAGAAAACTCTGCTGAGGTGCTCCTGGAGGCCACTTAGGCTGGCTGTGAAGCAGAGCTGTCCTTGGGAGGTGGTGCGAGTCAGAAGACAGAGACTGTGGATGCACCGAGCTTTGGTCTGTGGGTCCAAAGGGATGTGTCACCTTCCATATTCAAGGGGAATTATTTAAAATAAATCTGTGAGAGTGCATGAGAAGTGTGTGCTTTATAAATTTGCATGTACTCGTCTTCTGCCTCGCCAGGTGCTTGTGGTCTTTTGCTAGAGCATCCCTAATCAAGACGTGCAGAGTCCCTGCCTGCCAAGAAGATAAACCAGGACATGCAGCTTTGTGTGAAGAGCATTTTTTGAAAAGTGAAAAATTAATAGTAACCTATATCTTAAGCATTATGGATGCCCTATCCCTGGAAGTATTCCCTGCCTATGGCAGGGGGGTTGGAAATGATCTCTAAGGTCCCTTCCAACCCAAACCATTCTATGATTCGGTGCTGTATTTTTGAATTTCATTATTATTTTAATGGTTTCTTTCTTTGTTGTAGGAATTATTCAAAGTGCATAGGAATGATGGAAATGATCATTGGTATTCAGTTCTTAAGAAGAGCCATGAGCAGGGATATTTTCCACTAGACCAGGCTGCTCAAATCCCCATCCAACGTGGTCTTGAACACTTCCAGGGATGGGGCAGCCACAGATTCTCTGGGCAACCCATTCCAGTGTCTCACCACCCTCAGAGTAAAGAACTTCTTGCTAATGTCTAATCTAAATCTATCCTCTTCCAGTTTAAAACCGTTATCCCTCATTCTATAGGATGAAGAGTCCCTCCCCGTCTTTCCTGTAGGCCCCCTTTAGGTACTGGAAGGCCGCTATAAAGTCTCCCTAGAGCCTTCTCTTCTCCAGGCTGAACAACCCCAACTCTCTCAGCCTGTCCTCATACGAGTGGTGCTCCAGCCCTCGGATCATCTTCATGTCCCTCCGCTTCACTCATGTTAACAAACTGGGTAACATTAATATTAGGTTATAGATTAGTGAGCAGATTTTTAAATTAAAGTGGTATGGCTGGAGTTCCTCCACACAGAACTAGTTGCTGTCATTTTAGAAAATATTGTTTATGGCTGATGAGAGATCAGTTTTAAAGCATTAGTAAGTATTTCCAAAGTAGTAAGTATATTTCCAAAATTTAGTTATGTTTTCATTACTTACTTGCTTGCTTTAATTGCCCTTTAATCCTTCATTGGATTTTGATTCCCGCATTTCATATAATGTGTATGCATGTACAAATCGCATTACTATACCAAGTAAATGTAGTTGCTTATATCTTTGCCTAAAAGAAGGAGCCCACTGAGTTGAAGTACTTTACCATGAGCCAAATCCTCTGTTAAATATTTCCTATTAGTTTGTTTGTCTTCTATTTATCTTTTCCCAGAGTCAAGTAGATCAGTTTCCATCTGTCACTGACAAAGCCTCAAAGTGCACTCTAGCCAGTAGTCACAAGGAGAGAGACTTGACTTAGGTGGAGACCCTGCTCCCAGGAATCTTCCCCTTTCTTAAGGAGTTGACCCCTAAGTGGGTTTTTAAAGGTATTTCTAAATTTGAGACAGATACACTAGTTGCAAAACCAGACAAATAAGATGCACCTTTGAACATTTTTCTAGAATAGCATTTTCTAACTGGAAGGCATTAGATTGACAGATTGGGTGCTGCGTCGAGTTCTTGGGAACAGGGATGGGGAGGACTGTGCATGTATCCGTAAATTTGTGTGTTCTCAGAAAAAAACCTCTGAAAAAAGGTCATGTCTGCTGTCAGTTAAAGACAAGGAGACAGGGAAGGATGGATTGGTACAGTTTGGATGGCACATTTGTTAGTTGTATACTTAGGGCAGACTGTGGTATTACATTTGCATGTGTTAAACCCTCAGTTTCTGAAAGTATTTACTTCTGTTATGTTATTAGTTATTTACTGATGTAAATTCTTGGGTGTTTGGACATGCCTTCTGCAAATTAAGGTCAAGCTGTTTTATCTAGGTGAATATTTGTAAATATTTATCATTGTTAATTTAAAGATTTTCCTCTGCTTGAACATGCGATGTGCAAATAGAGGCCTGGCTGGTTAACTGCCTTGGGGAGAAGAGGTGCTTGCTCTCTGTGGGTAAACTTTGTTTGTCTTCTATTCTGTTGTCTTCTAGAACTTTGTTTTTAGAGCCTTGTGCCTTGCTGCTTTTATGGATGGAAGGTGTTGGAAAACTGCGGTGGTGTCTGTTTTTTTCTGAACTTGAGGTAAAGGGGAAAAATGGACAAAGAACAGTGAGAAAGTGCTGTATGGAGACACCTTTTTCTGTTATGTATCTACCAGGCATGGGCTGAACTGGTGGCTCTGCTCACCCTCTCTTGCGTGACTGTACACTGCTTTTGTGCGTAATTTTCCTTTCTCCTCAGTAGCCTTTACTTAGGGCAAAATCTTGCAGTTTGGTCTCTGAAAATGCTGCGTAAAGTTTACTGTCTGGATCACGGCTGCCTTAGTATGCTGATGCTACCTGGCTGGTTGGTGCTGACACACGTGTCAAGAGTTGTGCTCGTTCTCTGCCCTCCCCTTTCCCACCAGCGGGAGAGGTGCTGGTGCCCACCCTCCGTCTCCAGCAGGAGCGGAGCACCTCGCGTAGGGATGGCGTGGGCACAAGATGTTGTCTGTCACACAGGTCGCAGATCAAATGCGCTTTCCAGTTGGCAGGCTCGTTAGCAGCCCTGGGACTTGACCGGGAAATGGCGGGGGGGGCTGTTTGTTACGCAGGTGTTTCTGAATGTCTCAGCGTGATTGTGTGTCATCCCCTACAGCATCCTCCTTGATTTTCCATACTCTTAATATACCCTTGTTCAGCATTAGAAACCTTCCCCTCTTGTTCTGTATTGTTGTCTCTTGCCAGTATATAGCAGAATAACTAATTCAGCATCAGATGTGGCTTTCCAAAGGTCGCTAACAATGGTCGTGGTGAGGGGGAAGCATTTCAAAAGGCAACTGAAGTTTTAAGCCCTTTTTTTGAGTGAAGGCTCATAAATTCATCTGCATCTTCCTTAGCATTTATGAGGTTGTAAGAGGTAGAGTCTGTGGATTTCATTACTTGTAGGAGGAAGGTTTCATGATGGATGCTTGAATGGAAAGAATCAATGTGTTTTTTATTTTGTTTTTAATAAAAAGAGACTTCAGTACCTACACCACTTTTCTTTCAAGAGACAGACTAACATCCTACTGAGGCAGACATTGCTTCACGTCTTGCTTTGTCTTTAAATTCAGTTAACACTGATTATGGATATGGTTTGGCCTGCACTGCTGTATACAATACGAAAAAGAAAATTAAAAAATATCCAACTAGAAAAACCTCACTGGAGCTACAAAGCAAAGAGCAGTGTGGAAGATAAGAATTCGTGGTGACTAAATATACAGTAATGTAGGTCAAAATATAGTACTGCGTGTACGGATTTTAAAAGAACAATTTCTTTTTGATTAAAAAAATACAATTAAATCAGATGTCTTCTGAATGTTCTGGCTGTCATTTTTTTTAGCCAGTAGAAACCTGCCTTTCTGGTTTATGAAGCCATGGTGCTAACATGTAAAGCAAGATATTATGACTCATTCGAACAATTCTTTGTTCTCTCTTGAAAGCGTTGCTGATGATATTTCCAAATTTACTTGGGTTTACCCGTAAGAATGCAAGCCTCTAGCAAGTCTGAGCTCCATGCGAGGCAGATTATGTAATTTTTGCAATGCCATATGATGTGAATGTAGTCCTGTTAACATCTTTTGTTAACATTTTTGATAGTTCTAGTTTGCGGGTTTGCTGAGTTTTGCCGTAATTTTATCAGGCAAAATAAGATGTCTTTTATTAGTTTGCAAAACTTTCTTCAGATACAGTAAAAATGTATTTCAGGACTGAGAAGTAGACACTTGAGATTCATCAGCAAAATTTCTTTACTTAACTCCACCTGAAGAGGCAATTTACTTGCACGAAACCCTGAAATCATGTGGCTTAAAATGAGAGCTTTAATGGAAAATGAGGTTGCAGTGGTTTCAGCAAGGGTCAGTGTTTTAACTGAAGGGTGCTCCTCGGTGCTGGGAGAATCCAGGGTTAGGAAAGGTGAGATTAGAGGGGTGTGGGAATACCTGCTGGCTCTGCTCTCATCCTGGCAGTGCCCTTGCGAAGTGCTGCCTTGTGTACATGCAGGCATTGATGAGGGATGTGACAGGGACAGGCAAGAAGGAATACGGAGACTACTGCACACAGTCTTGTTTTGGCTGAGGAGGGACAAAGTCTTGGGCATCTTGCTGCTGTACAGGTGGAGAAACCCCAGCCATTGTAAGTGGAATGGTTTTGCTCAGCCTTTCCCCACAGCTGAACCTGCAACAATGGAAGTGTTGACTGAGCTGTGGCAAGAGGAGAAATTAAGGGACATTTGTGTTTTCTCTTAGCTTAGCAATGTATGTAAAAAGCAGTTTAAAAGTTTTTTTACGCATTGTTACTATTTGTCTCTGAAAGGAAAGAAGGGAGTCTTTAATTTCAGCCAAACCAGGTGTGAAACGTGCGTGTTTCTTAGGGATAACACACTAGCTTTAGTGTTCAGCGGAGGAAAGCTGACCCAAAGACCATTTATGTAGAGCACATTGCAATCCTCAGCTGGCTGAAGAAGACGGCTTCTAGACAAGAAGGATAGCTGAATCCTAAACTGGTGCAGAGTTATGTAAGTTAAAGTCCTATAAGACTTAAGCTTCTTTGTTATGTTATTATCTTTGATTACTCCCAGGGACACGTAGGATGATGGTAAGATGCCCGAATGGAAAATTGACAGCTCCATCTTTGCCACTGGATTACTATTTCTTAGTTCTGCTAATAAAACTAACTGACACTACGAATAACATTACTGATCAGACAAAGAGCGGAAAGCTCATTGAAAGCAAACAGATTTGAGCTTTGCTGATCCCAGCAGCTCAGCCATGCCTTCAGTGGGCACCACTCCGTGTCCCCTGTAAGCCATGGAGCAGACAGCCCTTTTTATGCCATCTCCAAGGGTTTACTAGCCACATTTTGGTTAACTGTGTCAAAACCCTTTGGCTCTGAGAAGCTGATGGTTGATCCCCTTCTGTCTATAATACTCTTCTAATGTTTAGTACCCAATTGGAAGTGTCACCATGGTTTATCCATATGGGTCGTTTGGAGTCAGGGCTGCTTGTTTATTTTGAGCTTTTCCCGTGTCTGTTTCTAGAGATGCCTTTCCGGTCCTAGGTTCCCAAGACGTTGTACTGTTTAAGTGCTAATCGAAACAATTCCAATGGTGAAGGTAATTTGCCGTCTATGACGTGTGATGAGATAACTACATGCTTTTTCGTGGGATGTCTCTCCTGCTTCTTTGAATAACAACTGATTTACAGTTAAAATGAGGCAGGACAATTACTGCTTCAGTGTTGAATCCCTGATGCCTAATAATTTAACCTGTATTTTTATTTTTTTTTTCTTTAAAGGGGTGTTTTGTTTTGTTTCGTTTCTATCTTTTTACTGTACTGCTCCTGATACTGATTCCATAGCTAAGAGGGTCTGATTCTTGTGTGGCATTGTTCTAACAACCCAGGCTCAGATCATTGTTGAGGAATCAGAAGATAAAATCACTGTATTGCTCTGCTTTATCCAAAATGCTAAAATGAGATTTAGTGAATTTCTGCTTACGTTAATCATGTTTTCCCCCAGACTGTTTTCAGCTTGGTGGCTGATCATTAAGTTTTGCTGTACGTGCTGAGGGAATGTGTCATTTCAGTTCATTAGTGTCGTGATAGCTTTAGACTGTTACACACTGATAAACTTTCAAGAACATCTCCTAGTTCAAGCAAATGTATAGTAAATCTGATGAATAGCATGGATACACAATTCCCAGCCTACCAGAGACGTTCACCTTGTCATGGCTTGCTTAGAGTGTGAGTGGCCATCTGAAATTGTCGTATTGGCCCTGCCTGTGAGACTAGGTACAAACCCTGACCAAATGCACCTGCTGAAAAAAACCATGGATGCATCTTCACTGTTGTTGTGTGATTGATACTTCACCAACGAAGCGAACTTAAATGATTTTTTAGTCAATATTAATTGCCGTTTTAATTTTGAAATTAATGGTTCGTAGGCTAAAAAGTGAAATAGCACAAACAACATCCCACAGCTTCCTCCTCCTGTTTCTCTTATCTCCAGTGATTTTACTACAGCCTGGCAGTTTATACAATATGAAGCAGTTAACCCAAACCTAATTATGAGTTATGTCCATATTTTCTTGTGGAATTTAGGACTGTAACAGTCAAAGGCTCTAATTGATTCTGAGGGGGGATCATTCTGTGTAATTATTCTCATTCTTCCTGGTCTGTTTGTTGTTGGCTGCCAGACGAACTGACAAATAAGAGGCATTCAGGTGGAAGTGAGCTTTTTGTAATGCATTCTCAACAGTACGATGTTATTTGCAATATTGTCCCAGCATTGTTTGCAAATACTGACTGTAGACCCTTAATGAAGTAGTGTTCAAGGAAACAACGGGATTAATTTAAATACAGGGTGTTGGATGGTTCCCACTTCTACTATCAAAAATATTTTAAAAGAAAACAAATAAAACCTAACCTTCTTTACACAGAGTAGTAACAGAGAAGCTAATGATCTATAATTTAGATCTTAAGGGCAAAGTTTTGCCTCCTGATCTTTGTTGTCAGAGTTTGAGTGACAAGCCTGTGCTGAACAGAAGAGTATGATTTTTGAATTATCATAATTCATGGGGATTAGAATTTTGATCAGAGAACAGAAATTTTCTAGAAAAATGCTAGGTTCACCAGCATCGTGCTTAAGCGAGAAGCGAGTACACTTGAGCAGGGGCTTTTTTTGTTTGTTTTGTATTTTGTAACTATTGACCTGCCAGCTGCTTAATGGTATTTACAGAATGATTGATTAAACATGCATGAGGACAAAATATTTTCTTCTGTATAGTTGAGATTTTTGTTAAAGGCAATGGGAACTGCCTCCTTTTTTTTTTTTTTTTTAAACAAAGCTAACTGAATGCATGAATGCCACTGCACATAGCTGACAAAGGCAGAGCATCTTTGTGAATAGGCTCTGTGAATTCTTTCCCACAGAAGTCAACGAAAGGGTCAGTTGTCCTGGGCTACGTATTTCGCCATTTAAACCTAGTGGAGATAGATTACTTTGGACTGCGCTACTGTGACCGAAGTCATCAAACGGTGAGTAAAAGACATGGCAGATTGGGTTTTCCATATGTAAAATTTACCCTGTTTGTGCCATTTGCCTGTAGAGCATTAGATGATCATACTGTCACTAACTTTCACTGTTTCCCGCCTCCGGTTTCCAGTAATGATTTATTTGTGTTCCTTTGCATTAAAGTCTTGGAATAGCCATTAATGTCTTAGATAGGAACAGAATCAAATGCAAAATGTTGTTGAAAACTAAATGAAGAAAGTATGAATAGTACAAAATTCTAGTATGAAAGTAGAATTAGTATTTTTCCCTGTGTTTGGTGTACTATGCTGTCTGCTTCCCTTGGCCCTGTGGTGTCTCGGAAGTGATGTCCGTAAGCATGTCACAGACTGCCTAACTTGGACCTTTGCTCCGCCTGAGCCATCTCTTTGTCCTTCAGCCCATGCTCTCTTGAGACTTCTTTGCAGGGACGCACCTGACCCCTGAGAGCTTTTTCCACCAGGAGATTACAGTCCTAAATAGGCAAGAATATCAAAATTAAGGCTGAGGTATTTCAGCGAAAGCAGGCAGTAGCTGGGGACAGCATTGTCTGTAGTACCACCCACCCCTCCCCACCCCCCCTTAAAATGGCCTGTGCAGTGTTACTGCAGTCAGAGGGGAAGAGCAGGGGATGCTCAGCAGGTGGTCTTCATATTACCTGAATTTTATAAAGGGAATAATGCCTGGCCTGTGGTTAAATTAAGCCAAGCATTTATGCTTTTCAAGTTACTGTTATGTGCTGAGAGTGTGCTGTAAAAGACCCTGGCCTTAAGAGATGTCATGTTTCATCTAAAAATAATAGTAAGTTGTTGAATTGGCTAAATATTTGCCAATTTCTTCTGTTTAGCAGAATTTGAACATGTAGAGACTGAAGTCAGAACAGTATTATCAGAAGATTATTGATTGCTGCTGAGAGCTAGAGACTGGTGTACTCAGTATATCTTTAATTCTGTGTCATAGTCTAGACATTTATGAATTCAGTTCCTTGATAAGCTTCTAACCAAGTTTCATTCCATGAAGATGCAAGTCAGATTCAGCTGTGAACTAAAGGTAGGCTGCTAAAAATAGTATTTTTTATTTCCTGAGGAAATTGAGGTGAGAATGTATTTTTTTGCTCTCAGAAGTGTTTCCCCTTTTCCTGTAGAGGCAAATAAAATAGAAATGTCTATTACTGAGAACATTTTCAGAGGCATACACACCATGTATTTAATGGTGTATACGGCATTATGAAAATAAGAGAAGATTACATCTGTTCTGTGAAGGGCTTAACACATAAAGGAACATATTAGGAGGCATCCTCCTAACAGACTAGATGGTTTGATGGTATGATACCAGTGCATTTTGTATTATGTCAGCGTGCATGAGCTGTCTGTCGGCCGTAACCCCATTAACTCAGCTTTTCCAAACAAAAATACAGCCTTTTTACCTTTTTCTCTAGCATGATGCTCTAGTGGTGTAAATTTAGCGTTGGCCTTTGTCTTTATTCTCTGGCCAGCCCAAGGTCAGGAAGCCACCGTGCTTCTCGATTTTTTTCTCCCATGGGATTAGGAAGGTGTTCATCCCAGTTCCCGTGTTTGCCCGCTCTTTGCACCGACACCGGTTGTGCCGTGGGGATACAGTTTGCACTAGCACAGACACGGCACTCCAGCCTCTCCCCGCGTGGAGCTCTACTGGCCCATCTTTCTTGCCTGGCTTCTGCGCTGGTGGGCAAGCATTCCCATCCCCTGGGTGTCTCCCCCCGCCTGCGGGTTTTCTTTGCAGGGAAATCCCAGGTGTGTGGGAGAGCGGTGCACGCATCAGCTCTGTCCGGACACGCCGCTGGGAAGCAGCCAGGAGGTACAACTAGGAGGGACCCCAGTGGTGGGCCATGTTGAGGAGTGCACCTGCCCTACTGAGTAGGTGCTGCCACAGTGACCGAAGCCAGCGTTTCTGCTGCAGGCTTTGCACCTGGGCTGTGTTGTAGCAAAATATTATGAAAATGCCTGTTCCTGTTTTTGGTCTGTGTATTGCGTAATTGAAAGTTCATTGTTTTATCTGGAAAGTTCATGAATGAGTAAACCTGTGCTACTGTGTTCAGTTTTATGTGTTTTTATGACACTTGCTGCTAGCTTGCTATTTTTAGTGAAGTCTTGCAAATTCTTAAGAATGGCCAGTGTAAGGGGAAAGCTGCCATGCAACAAACAATGCCTTGTGCTTTAGCTGTAAACACACATTCAGTTGCGTGCTGAATATGGCAAAACTCTCTGGGCTGTTGTGGGAATTAGTCCTGTAATGGCTGGCAAGAAGCCTAGATTTGAATTTTGGGTTGGGTATGTTTTGGATTGGCCACAGTAGATTTCCTAAGGGAAGGGGAAAAAGGTTACCTTGCTAATTAGTTTTGAAACCATGCTCCTGAGTTAGTCTCAGACAGAAAAATGTGTTTGGAGGTTTGTCTACCTATTAATACATTGCTTGTGGTGGGGAATATTCTGCTATTTCTCTGTCAGTTTTTTTGTCATACTGTGTATTTAACTGAATGATGAATAAAGCAGAGTGGACAAAACTTAAGTATCTTAAAGAACACAACCCAGTCATGAAAGAAATATTTTTTATTAAGGGTTTGAAAGAACTTGTTTAGTTATTTTCCCCATTACTTTTGTATGCCTCAGCACTTCCAGGTGGTCTTTTAAGTGCTGTGTTGGTGTGCTGCTTCTTATGTGGGTGGTATAATAATTATCTTAGTAGTACCAGTAGGGCTCTAATCAGTGAACAGAGTTTCACTGTGCTATGCAGCACATGAATCCATAACATTAAAATGGTCTCTTTCTGAACGACTAACAAACTAATTAGGAAGTGAGAGAGAATAGCTGGATGCAGCAAACAGATTGACAGAACTGGATGACTCTGGGAAAACCATCAGCAGTAGGATAAAGTATAAATTGGATGACGCTGTCTCAAGGGTAGTAGGGTAGTAGTTGGGTTGTATTACACAAATTTCTCTTGAATGACATTCCAGGTTCCCCTGAATGCTTCACGTTAAAAGAACAGTATTTAGTTTGCAAAATCAAGTTCTTGAAGGTTAGGCGTTGCCAGAACACTTTCTCCATGAAGTATGTAAGCTTTATCTATCTTGTTCTCTGAACAAGACAGGACTCCCTCGGGAAAATAAAAAGTAACCTTTTAATAATTTTATAGAATACAAAATTAATTAATTAATTATCTTGTAGTAGAAAACAATGCCAGAATAAACAGATGGCTTGAACTACTGCTATAGGTTGCCAGCAGTGCTTCCTAGCTTCTGAGTGCTTTGGTTCACAATCTACGTGGTGCTTTTTAACGTAATACATGAGTACCTTTTTTGGTGCAAATACTTTAACAGGAAGACCAGTTTTTCTTTGAGTGCCACTGGATCTCTGGCTGTGCCTGGTCATCAGCCCTTCACCTGAGCCTTCTGCATTGCTGCAGAGACTGCTGACACTCACTCAGGTTAGGCTAAGCTGAGACCAGATGCTGTCTTTATGCTTCTCAGTGTGGATGGTCAGCTGGATCCTGATTGACAGGGCATTTTGGTCTTCTGCCTCATCAGCCAGAAATGCAGGACCTCGTGCCCCATCTGGTATTTCCAGGCGAGACATGATCCACAGAATCTGTGTTGCAGAAGCTGAAGGTGTCTTAGGAAAATCTGTCCTGCCTTTTTTATTCTCTCATTGCTTTAGTATTTGGGGAAAAAACCCAACACAGTAGCACAGCAATGTACCTCTCCTTTAGTGGAGGAGGGGCCAGATGCCGTGCAGGTTGGTGTTAGGAGGACCATGCAGGTCCCCTCCCCTCTCATGTAGGGTTCCCACCGTGCTGCATCTCCTGGGTGCTCCCCGCATTGTCCCTTTGCTGCTGCCTTTGTGGCATCTCCCGTGTGCCGTAGGATAGTCACGCTAATTACTGTTCTGGCAGGAGGCCAGTACTTTCTTGAGGCACACAAAAGAGAGCACGGAAATGGCAATTTTAACACATAATATCTCAGGAAAAGCTGAGCAGAATTTGATGAGGGGATGGGTACTCTTTAAGCCCAAATGCATTCCCTTGTCAAATCACAAAAGCGTGCTGAAAAGAGTCATGCTGGTAGAGCTTCTCTGACAAAAAAAGATTTTGAAACTCCCTTATTGCAGAAAGCTAGATGACCAAAAGCATTTTAAAGGTCTGTTGATAATAAAAAAAAATTGTTTTTACACTTTACAATCTCATTTACAAGTGCAATTTTTTTTTCACTATACAATCTCACAGTGGTCAGGTTGCCCCCTCCCCATCCCTAACCAAACTCTTGCACTAAACCTGCTTAAGCTGAAGCTGCAGGAGGCACGTCTGTGTTGTCCAACAGGCTGCGATGCAAATATCCTTCTTTTCTCATCTGATATAAAGCTAACCTGAGCTGTTATGTTCACAATGTACAGCGTACTAATATACTCTCTGGGCTCCAAGGGGGAAAATACAAATACAGAAAGCCGTATCACCATGTTAATTCCGCATCTAAGCCAAGATGATTTCACCAGCCCCAGTTAGTTCATGTGCAGTGCTGGGTGAAGACGCATGTGCTGCTCCAAGGTATGGAGCTAGCGTGAGATGGGCAGCTCCCTACCATGCATCCACTGTCTGGCGTAGACGTGTTTTTTTCTCCCCTGTTCTGAGGAAGCTCTACTTTGAGCCTACAGACCTGCGAGCACAGCAGGTAGGAGGGAGCCCACGGCCTTATGTTTTGCAGCTGCATAGGCCAAGTCTCAGTTCCCTGCGGAGATGAACTTTCTGCTGTGAGTTGCTGGGCTGCCTTGGTCCATCAGGTGGGCTGTGGCAAAGCTGAGCTCGGAAGCCTGTGCCGTGAATTGCATACTGTTTCGGTGCAAACTCACGTATCTGAAAGATGTTTCTTGATTCATCCAGCAGGATTAAGAGAGTGACTGCAGGTTACGCTCTTATTTGCCACGTTATTAACCAAATCGGATAGGGTAACAAATTGAACAGGCTGTATGAAGCTTAACTGTAGAAAGGAGGGCATGACTGTAACAAAAGGTTTGTTTGCAAAAAATTTCTGTTCTATAGGGAGTTACTGTCACATAATGTGGTATGTATTTTCATCTCAAGGTCTTAGAAAAATAGATGAACTGTACTTAGTTCGTATTTCATTTTTGTATGGATTTTTGGTTTTTTGTTTAGGTTTGACATTTGCCCATAAGCCTGGTACACTAAATTATCTAGAGAGAAAAGTGCTTGTTGTCCTTGTTGAAATGGACGGCATAGCCAGTGGAAAGAAAATGGAGACTGCTAATATTGATAAGAAGCTGGAAATTTTAGAAGATTGTTAATAGATTGAAACAACCTACAGAAAATGATGGTTAAGTGAGTTAAAGGTGGTAAGAGTAAATTTTTAGAGTATACCCAGAAGAACAGGAAACACTAAATATGCTAAATACAATCAATATAACTTATTGTTATAATAAAGAAAAGACAGAAGTATTAAGTACATACTTGTATTTTGTATGTAGGAGTTCCCTGATGATTTATGCATTTCTTACATAGTAAGGATGTCCTGAGCTTAGCAGATTTAGATTCTTTGTACTGAACATTTGCAGAAAAAAAACTGCCAAAAAAATCTAATTGTTAGTATTGTCTAAGATTGTGGAAAAATCTTCATAATTTCAGATTATAACTGAAAAATACCGGGTTTTCTTGCGAAAGTTGTGGTTTTCCCTGTTGTAAAAGTGAACAAAAACTGGCATGCGTGGCATGATGGGGACAGCTTCGTAAAAACCTAATCAGATGCTTAATCAAGACAGCCCAGGGTTTAGTTTGAAGTTGATAGATTTTTCTCTGCCAGGCACTTCATTGATTGATACCACCGCAAACATGTTAACCTAGTTAATATTTTGTTTCAAACAAGTTCATGGAATTTGACCCAGGTTTAACCCTATGCATATCCAAGGAATGAAGATTACAAATTTGTGGAAAAATGTTTGCAGTCATTTAAAAGGGCTAAATATGAAATACTGCGTGGCGCTTGGATGCATACTTCTTACACATCTGGTTCGTATGGGAACCAGATTTATAGAAGTACAAGGGACACTGTTCTTACCCCATCTGTTCTTAGATATGCTGTACCTTAAAACATCTTTTTTAATAATTTCTACCTAAAAATTAACTATTTCCTAATAACATTGTACATTTATAATCAGTCTTAGTAAATAAACAAATATTAAATTAAAATAATATTATATGGTCTTTGTAAATAACTATTAGTAAAGTAGTAGCCATCACTTTAGTAGTTAGATATTGACATTGATTAGGACTATTTAGAAATAATGATTTCCCCCATCCCCCCGCCTTTTCTTCTGTAAGTGTTAAATTCCCCGTTTCAGAGTCACAAAGATTATCACCTGCAGTTGGATGGGTGTGTGCTGGGCCCTTCACCTATGAAGTAGTGGCGAGCTTTTTGCAAGTCAGATAACCCTTGCTGCTGCCTGTGCAGGAGAGATACAGGTGGGCAATGAGCGAGGAGTGGCAAGCTGGCTGCTGGACCCATAAAAAGAGTGTGGCTGTGTATTTCAGCTACTTTGGCAGTCAGCAGTGCAGGGTTTGCTGTCAGCACCTTGCTGTGCAAACGTATTGGATTAATAAGATGCTCTGGGTTTTTTTGTGGTTCCATTTCTCCTGGCACTTTTAACATGTGAGCTCAAAACTGTACCCAGCACTATTTATATGTTTATGCAAACATTTAACATGAATCTAATACACATTAATATGCATGCGTGTGTATGTATGCTTGGGCTCTGTTGTAGGGATTCTTGGTTTCATAAATGTTCTCATCTTTATTGTCTGACATTGGCTTGAAAAATGCCTTTTCATTATCCATGGAATTCCATTCATGTTTGGCTTGTAAATAAAATGTTAGAAATCTCCCTCTCCTCCCCCCCTCCCCTGCCTTGCATTCTTCAGGAAAATTTTGGCAGCCTTTGAAATAATAAAGATCTACAGAGTGATTTTAAGCGTGGGTTTGTGGCACTGCCACAGTGCTAAATACTTGCTGGAGAAACGAGAAGGCAGACTTGATTCTTGCCTCTTACTCACCTCTCTCTGTCCCCGCAGTAAACTGGCCTGAGCTGGAGTGTTTCATGTCCCCTTCGCGGCACAGGATCTGTGTGGCAGTGGTACCCTCAGAAGAGCATAGCTCCTCCTGCCAGCCAGTGATGCTTTTCACAAGCAGGAGTAGCAGCAATCTGTCTCAGGGGGGTGAGGGCCCGCTGTGCAGTTCCTCCTGCTGGCTCCATTTGGAGGGAAGGAAAGGAAATGTTTAGTGATGCAAAGAATCCAGTTTATTCCTGCTCCTCTCTTCAGATGCCCTTGGAATCTAAATTTGCAGTTTTCCCTCTGAATTTTGCCCCCCTCCCCCAAGCTCAGAAATTGCCTTCAGAAGACCTTTCAAAGAATATAATTTGACTTGCAGGTCAAGTGCAGCCTAGTGACAACTAAGACTTCTAATGCAACTCTTGTTTGTTGTATCATCTACAAGAGCCTTTAATGACCTGGCCCAATTCTGGTTTGTCTCATGGCAGCCGCTGAATCACGTGGATATAAGAAGCGGTGGAAATCAGATTTCAGAGACAACCAGAAATTTGTAACTGTTCTGCATTTGACTTGCAAACTTGAATGATGACCCATCACTATAAATTTTTATTTTTTTCTTGCGAATAATCAAGCAACCTATGCATATAGAGCTAAACTGCGAAGAGGACTGTAAGACGATGTATCTTGAAGCCAGCTGATTTCAGTTCACTTCAGGAGACATAATGAAGGAGTTACTCTGTGATAGATTTTGATCTGATATTGAAACTCTTGCAGTGTAACACGAAGCTGTCAATGATAAGCAAGGTAGCTTGAAAATGTGTTGTTCATACTGTGACACCAGTTTTGGGAAGAGGTCAGATGACATTCTAGCTGCACTGCGTAGCCAGAATGTGCATGGCAGAGTCATTTTGCCTTTTTTTCTGCCTGTTGAATTGAAAATCTCTTTATCAATGTTTATCAGATAGCTCAGATTATGCTGATTTGGAGTTCTAGTAGGATGTTTGAACAAATGTGACAAGGTTTTTTTCCTTACTGCCTTCTGTTGAGGTTAAGAAGGTTTATATTTGAATAGTTGTTGGATGTATTCAATACGAGCATGTAGTGAGTATTATTTTTCCTGCAAAATTTAGGAAATGTTCTTAGTAATCATTCCTGGATTTGGAATAGCAATGACCAAAAACAAGGCATACAGCTATTGCAGGTGAATCATCAGCTAATGGAAGTAGCTTGCTTTCACGCTTTGTCAAAATAGTGAAAGTAGTTTACAACCACTTATGAAATCAGTTGCTTAACATTTTCAACTCAGATGCTTTACAGTGTTTTTCCTTCCCCTCTTTATCCTACTCCTTCTAATAGTGAAATTTTCTAGTCCAGAAAAAGTACTCGGGATAGAGAGAGGGCATCTTTTGATTAATCATTTTATTCTTATTCTCTATAGGGTTAGTTCAGGGGTGCAGGTAAGGAGTTTCTTTATTCATTGCTCTGTGTAGTTCCTTAGTTAAAAAAGGTGTGGGCACTAAGGGAGTAGATTCAACCTGCCTCAGTTTGCTCTTTAGAGCAACTGTGTTCTGCAGCGTTTTTGTTTCCAGTGTTTTAAGGAGTGTCAATCTCAGTTGGTCCAAAAAGTTTGTGTATGAGGGAAGAGGATTGAAATAAAGGAAGACAAGAATGCTTTTGGCAGCTGCCTCTGCACCTTCTTCCAAAACTGAATCATAGGTATGTCAAGCTAAGGGAAGAAGTAAGGTGCTGGAGGAATTACAAGAGCAGGATGCTGGTGACCTGTGTAGCCATGATGAGAAGTACACAGCTGGTCTGTGGTCAGCAGTAACATCAGAATAACTTTTATTGGAAGTTTTATAAAGGCGGGGCAGAATAATTAGTGAGAAATTGTACTGCAGATTGTCTGTCAAACTGTATGGGAACCCATGTAACAGCTCATCCCCCCTGCTGTGTGCTAAGCATACCTTCATCATCTCTGACACGTTTGTCCAACTAGTCCTGTAAACCGTCCAGTGAAAGAGTTTGTGCCCTCCCTATCTTGCTGTCATTTTCCAGTCATCCACTCCCCCTGCTACTAGAAACTCTATCTGAAAATTGAAAGTAATTTTAATTTGCTTCTAGTGAAGCCGACTTCTTCATACATAGCAGATATGAAGAAAAATTGTTCACCACGTTCTTACAGCAATTTCACAGGTGTTGGAAGAGGGCTGTTATTATGCCTATTTCCTGCTACAGTCTTTTGTTTTTCAGAAAATAAGTGAAGCACTTTAATTCTTTCCATGTGTGTCATGTCTTAAATGCTTTGTTGTTCCTGTTGTTTAGAGTTACCCTGCTTAGGTTAATCTCCCAGGAAGAGAAAAGCAAGGTTACATGCCCATATACTAGCTGTAACAGATCAGGTGGATGCCAGTGGGTTCTTAGTGTCATAATTCTGTAAAGCCAGCTTCTCACGAGCCTGAGGTGTGGTGGCTCTTACCAAACACATTTGCTTTTAGCAAGACTCCATACCCCTAGAGAAGGTACAGAACGTTAGACTTGTATTGACAATGTTTCTCTGATCAGAAGCTGGGCAAAGTTTGTCATTAGGAAACTGAAGTGTGTCTGTTATTATTATTCTGCTAATAAATATTAATATATGAATAAATATAGAATTGTAATTGTTATATATTAATTTTCCATGTTAAGTGACTATTTTCCATTATTATCTGTCTCACAGTACTGGCTGGATCCTGCAAAGACCCTTGCTGAACATAAAGAGTTGATAAACAGTATGTATTTAATTTAAACTTAAAGAACATAGATGAAGGTGAAGTAACAGAGGCAATGTTCCATATACACAGCCTGTACAACGTTTATAATATAGTCACAGCAGTTTGGTAGCTCTTCAACATGTTTATTACTGCAGTGTGTAGCTGTATCAAAATTTCACACATAGATTGAACGTACCATCATTTCCCAGTAATTTATGTGATTATTGTCCAAAGATTTCTCTGAGCTTAATTTTTATTTTAGAATAATAAATGGTGCTATTCTTAATTTGGATAATTATTTTTATAGTAGCTGTGATACATGTATCATACTCTACCATACCATAACCAACTTAGATTCCTTTCTGTTTCTGAAAATACAAGTAGTGCCTTTTACTGGTAATAGAGTGTGTGCTGTTACTGTCACTTTTCAGATATCACAGATGCAAGATCTGTTATTTTTATTATACTTAAAGAACATGATAAGATTATTTTACTTAAGAATTTGGAAACCTTATATAAAAAGATGTAGAAATGGGGCATGCATGGAATAAATGTAGCTATAAGAATTTCAGTACTGATTTAACTGAATCTTTCTGGAGAATATTATTTTTAAAAGATGAATAGAAAGGCTTTTCCAAATATCTGTTAATTGAAGTGGCACATAATTAAAGTTGCTCCATAAGATAATTGGAAGGGATTAGTGCTCAGTATTATTAGTTATGACCAGGAATCACATTTCAAGCACAATTGCATTTTTCAAAAAGTTTTGTTGGATAAAGTATCTGAAGGTCAAAATCAAACAGTAAAAAAAACCCCCACAACTTGGAGAAATAGTAAGTTAGCAGTGAAATCTAAAGTTAAGTTTTCAAAATAAACAAAACTCCAAGCAAACAGACAAGCAGTGAATTAATAAACACAAGACTAGAAAAATAATAAAAATCTTTTATTTTTTTCCCCTTTCTCACATGTAATGAGCGTAGATGTATGGATTTGCTATGTGGATGTAAGATTTTTTTCTGCAAGTTAAAAGTTTTATAAAATAATAAGATAGGCTGTTTTGCAGTAAACTAGTAACAATTCATAACAATTACCAGTTCATAACAACTAACTTTTGCACTAAATATTTTTCCCCCTCAGCTGGACCACCATACACTCTGTATTTTGGCATTAAATTCTATGCAGAGGATCCCTGTAAACTTAAAGAAGAAATAACAAGGTACGGTATTTAATGAGAGTGTAGTTTGTTGATTTCAGGGAAGTAATCTATTCTATCCAGGTGCATATTGTTACAGTGTGGCAGGGTTGGCTGTTTTTTTGCTTGGACACACGAACATTTTTGCTTGGATGTGTATGTGTAAGAAGAGAATTGTGACTAGCTTTACAGTGGACAACTATATGGAAGCCTAGGATGAAAAGATGCTCTGTGGTGCATCAATAACCCAAAGGGGCTTGACATGCGTTTGTGGTTTGTTTTGTTTTTTTTTTTTTAAAGGAATGCGTTGTCACATCTGCATTTATATTGGGCTGTAATCAAGTTTGGAGTTTACTTGGATATCAAATATAAATACGGGGAATTTTCTTTTTTATTAGCCATAGCTTAAATTCCAAAACTGTTTTCCAAGCAGATTTCTTTTGGTCTTTCTAAAAATATGTGGAGGAAATTGAAGAGTTGCATGCTTTTGGTTCTTTTAACCTTGTCCTCTACAAAATATGAGTATGCACACACTGACACATGCACACCCGTGCACACAGACACATACATACACATGCTTGCCTGAACTCTCACGCACAGGGTTTTCTATTTGCTGTACTTATGAAAGGTCTCAGACAATTAGCTTTAGGTTCAAAAGGAAATTTGAGAATTTGGATAGGTAGGCGGACAAAATTAGTGTGCTGGCTTGCATTAATAAATGCCAAAATATTTCTTTTGATGTCCTAGGAATATGACACATGAGAGTTCATTAGAATGCACACAGGGTTTTTAATTTTCCTTAATCAAAGGTGGCAGTTGTTGCAGCACAGGCAGAATATTTTTCTTGTACCAGAGTGAGAAAATTCTTTTGTGACCATACTGGCACAGCAGGAATGGAAGTCTCCAATACAACAAGATTGAGGCTGGCCTGGGAAGAATAATAAACACTGTGACTCTGCAGGTAAAAGAGTGTAAGCTGACCCCAATGCGATGGCCCTCTACTGTGAAAGTTTGATGCAGTTTTCCTGTAGTTTCCCAGAAGCACTTTCATCCTTGCTCACAGGGCAAGATGGGTGGCCCTGGGAAGGGAGCTTTGGCCACCGAACCTGTTGTGGTTGCTACCTGGGAGGCAGGGTGGATTTCTGTCTGGGAAATGACAGGGGCTAAATTTTCAAAAACTGTTTCTCTTTGCCTGTGATAAGGTCAGTCTGTGTTTTGCACTGCTAATTAGGGGTGCAAATCTAGTTGAGAGGCATTTAAATGTAATTAGTGAGCCTCTGTTCATGTCTGCATGGTGTTTGGTCATGCAGAATTTGCATTAAAAGGTACAGAGAGAGGGCATAAGAAAGCTATATGCTTATATTGACAGTCTTCAACAAAACACATTGAGTAGTAAAATGCCCTTAACATTTCTGAGCATTTAGTCCTATGGGCTATTAAACCTTGGAAGGAAGGTATACCTTTTCAGAAAAAAAAAACCAACCCCAAAACCCCCAAACCTCCTTCTGCTTGGGAGGGATTAATGGACCTATTTTTCTTTATAATAGTAATTTTCTACTTAAGTGTGTTATTCCAGCAATGTTTTAACCGTGTTGTGCTAACTGATGTGTTTCTTTGGAGCATGTGTTTGTTATTTTAATGGATATGAGAGCAGAGTCAGTTGTTACTAGATGTTGATGATCTGTGGCATTACATGATTACTACTTGCAAATAATGAAAACCTGTCAGATTTTTAATTGGTTCACAGCAGAATCTATCTGGCTTGTAGGCAGAAGCTAACACAGCGGTGATTCATACTAACATTTGCTAGATGTGTTTGCTAGAGCAAACCAGCGCTTAGGCCCTATTATATATGCATGACAAACTTGACAGTGCACGAGATGAGAGTACTTCAGCTACAAGTTTGGACAAAAGGCCTGTTTTTCCCAGAAGCTTAGTGGCTTCAGTGGGAATTGAGATTGTTCACTTTGTAGAAGTCACTTAAGCACTTAACAGTTGGCTCTGACCGTTTTTTTTTTGCAGGGAGATGGTGTTTTTTGCAGTTTCCTATCCTGCTTTATTTTGAGACTACACTATGAGAATGCAGAAATACAGATACCTGCTACATGGAAAAGACATTTGTAGCGTCATCTGGTATGAAGCTCTGCACTGTAGAGATGCAGAATTCCTATCAGAAAGACAGGACCATACCAGATAATGCATTTCATGTTAAAAAGAAGATGCCGTGTGGTCCACACTAGATGTAAAATTCATCTTTGTCATTATCATCATACAGAGAAGATTTGTCTAGGTAGGACTGGCAAGTGTAAGCTAGAAGCAGTGCAGAGGTATTGCTTAGAGTGAAGAAACACTGAGTGTATGTGCTTTGTGTTGCCTAATGACATTCACAGAAAATTCTTGTGCAGTGCCTTAGTCCTTTAAGGTGGAGAATGTTAACCATTTTTTAAGGATGGACATTCCTACTGTATTGTCTGTCACAGCACAAATTCTGGGGATCATTAACCAGAAAAATAGTGTTATCTTTATTCAGAGGCTCATCTGGGTTAATAAAATAGTAAATTTGATTGGGTCTTAAACAATATGTGGATCAGGTATCATGTAACCTGCAGTTTGCGAATTTCCCTGAAATCAAAATAGATGCACTTTGAGCTTACAGATCATTCCAAAGTGCTTTCATAAGTAACTTGTACTAACACAGAATAAATTACTTGCAGTGTAGCTGCATGGCTCTACGTAGATAAAGTTTAATTAGTGAATAATGAAAAAGCAATATGCTTGTAGGGATGACCATTTTTTTCTTTAAAAAGTTACCTTCTCAGTATTGTTACCTTTTGTATGAACTTGGTGCAAGAAGTTTGTTTAGGATGATGTGAAACAGTGCGTGAATTTGTTGCAATAAAACCAGAAAAAACCCAAAAAACATTGAAAAAATTTTCCTTAAATGAGTATGGGGAGCTGCAAAACCAAGCAGATCCTTTGTATGATAGCTTGTTTTCTTGTTTTTCCATCTGTTTTTGCATATTGTTTCACTGTAAGTAGTCTCAATTCATACTTCATCAAGTGTAGAAGCAGGTTATGACTTTGAAAATCACCTCTGCTATCTCTGTTGCAAGAAGGAGAGTACCCTGTGCTGTGACAGATACAGTTAGCTGCTGATGGTATGTCCATTCTTTTTTGAGGGAATATGGACTCAATCAAATCTGCTTGCTGCTCGTGAGCTCATACTCTGGTGTGTGGAGGGGAAACCTTCCAATCAAGAGGTATCCAATATCCAGTTCTCTCTTACATTGATCCAGTGATCAGGTTAAAATTCATCACTTTCATAGGTTTCTTGTTCAATTTTTCTCATTCCTAGCCCTCTTCTCCACTTCCTAGAGCAGGCACTCCATGAAAGTCATAGAAAGAAATTACATTTTTGGAGGAAAGTTAATTGTATCTGCACAATATAAGCAGATGGGAAAACTGCAGAGTGCTCCCCTACTAGGATCTTTCACTAGATTAGTCTGAGTTGTTACTTCCAGGTCAATAGGGGAAAAGTAATTCAGAGAGGAATACAGTTTTTGACTCACAATTTTATGGTACATAATATGTCTTCAGTAAACTGGAAGATAATGAAACATTACTTGGTGCATGAGACTCAATAATAGCTTTGTTTTCTCTCTGTGTTTTAGGTATCAGTTTTTCTTGCAGGTCAAGCAAGATGTTTTACAGGGCCGCTTGCCTTGTCCAATCAACACTGCAGCCCAGCTGGGAGCATATGTAATTCAGTGTAAGTTCTTCTGGCCAACTGTGAGCTTATTTCTTTTAATCCTACATTATGATTAATTTTAAGTGGTGACTGAAGATTTCACTAACACTTTTATGCATTCATTTCAAAAGAGAACAAAACTAATATGGCTGATTTCAGCTAAAGAACTGTAAATAGGTGACCATTCTGAACAGATAACATAGAAGCAATACAGAAGTTAATGTAAAGAGGAAGCCAAAAAGTCGATATGAAGAGTCTGCTAAACACTCTTTGCATTGCTGAGGAAAGTGTTATCATGTACTTAAGACTTTGTGACTTACTCTGGATTGCATACACAGTATGACAAAACCTTCATCAGGCAGTTTACAGATTTGATGGGCTATTGGCAGCCTCCAGCCAACAAAGCCTGTCAAATAAAATATTCTTTCAGAAATTACATTATGTCAGTATGAATGTGCCTATGCTTGAAGGGAGGATGTGTTTTGACCTGAAGTGAAGAATTTTAATTCTATCTGTCATTTATCTGCATTCACCCACCAGTAGTTAGCTTTTCAGAAGTGGATGCTATATCCTGCATACTTCATAGAACTAGCAATCAATTAGAAAGGAACTGTCTGTCTACCATTTAGTTATTCCTTTAATATTACAGCTCAAGCTCTGTGCCCACACACAAATGGTAACCAAAAATCGTATGATGAGCCATACTGGGACCTGTATCTGTAATTTGTTTTATGTTAAATTTTGGTTTCCCATGAGTGAAATGTATTAAGCAACGATAATTTGTACTATTGGTGTTCCAAGCGTGCCTCATCAACACTTAATACAATGTGAAAAATAGTTCTCCTTTCATTTCCATTTTAGAATAGCAAGGTGGAATAACTCGTGTATGAAATGGGAGTGGGTATTATACAGAATTTCACGGTGTGTTAGATGCATTTCCGAACAGCTAAAATATCAGGCAGTTTTTATTTTTGTATAATTATTTCTAACTTCCTTTTGCTGTCTAAGAAATGTCTGTCTTGGATACTGAAAATATGAACCCAAAGCATCAACACCAAGGTCAACCATGCTTTTTTTCTTTTCCAACCTGAGATGAGGTGTGTTTCTGTGAATTCAGTAATAACTGAGAAGTGGTGTCTTTCCCTGCGGAGCTAGTAGCTGACAAGATTTAGAGGAAGAGCTGGGTCCATGTGTTCTCCTGGAGTCCTCTACCCGTGTACTGCTCCAGCCACGGGCCCTGCTTTCACCATTCAGGTTGTACCTGGGTGTCATCTTTGGTCTCCAGGCACATGAATCATTTTCCTCCTTTCGTGGTCAAAGACTGCAGATTTTTATAGTAGTGATGGTGGAAAAATCAGTACCCATGGCACAGTTTGCAGAATATACCAGTTTTCCTGTTTGGAGTGCTGGAGTTGTTGCTGTTGTAGTCATTCCTGTTCTTATTCCTGCTATGGGCAAGGGCTACGTCATTTTTATGAAGATTTTCTAGAGAAACTTCTCAACATCTCTACTGAGCAGATCACTGTCTTGTTCTAGAAACATCATTAAATTATGGAAAGAGATGAGTTATTAGATGAGTCGTTTTCTTCTTGGCTCTTGAAGCCTCCTCCTCTTGAAGTTTTTGGCTTAGTGAGCATTGGATAGAAACTTTCTGTGAAGCTTTTCTTAGAAAAGTCCAGTCTATGCAGATTTTACTCAGGGTTATTAAAAACTTGAAATACTAACTTTGGCAGAATTTCTCAGATAGATGCAATTAGAGTTAAGACCAGTAGAAGTGAGTTCTGAACAAGGTGCATATTTATTTTATAATTGCACAGCAACATGTAAAGTGATGCAACTAATGTATGCAAATTCAAGGTTGTTACAAAGAAAATTATATCAGCTATTCATTAGGTTCTTTTCTTTAAGAAAGTTCTTTTAAAATTACTTTGATTTTGAAAGTGAATTTAATGTTCAGGAAATATATCAATATTTTATTGAAAAGGGAAGCCTTGTGTTTCCTTACAAGAAATGATACTTACCCTTAGAAGGGCATACCTCTAGGTGTTCCAGGGTATTTGTCTCTATTTGTGTTCCCACACTGATGTTTATATTAGGATTCCCAGGAAGAATATGGATCAATTCTGTAATGTTACAGCTTATTGCGAGGGCATATGTATTGCAAAAACTAGACTTTCCTTCTACTCTTGTTTTACGTATGTTGCCAAATAATATGTTGTCAAATTTCAACTTTGCTGGATTGGACAAAATTATACCTAGTCCTGTAGAAGTGGTAGATTTCCTGTCAAAACCCCTAGCTCTTTGAATCTTCCATTTCTCTTTTAAAATGATTAAAGACCTTTTTTCCTTGGTTTTATTTGTGCTAATATGACCAGTTCTCTACTGTGTATGGGTTTTTTAAACTGACTGCATGGTTAATTGACAGTCAATTGGAAGGAGGTGGCTTGGGAACAAACAGGTGGATTATATAACTTATTTTTTGCTTAACATAAAGTGTTGAAGTAGGTGACCTTTCATTTCTTCTTGTGTCCTCTAGCTGAGCTGGGGGACTATGACCCGTATAAGCACACTGCGGGATACGTCTCGGAGTACCGCTTTGTTCCTGATCAGAAGGAAGAGCTGGAGGAAGCCATAGAGCGGATACACAAAACTTTGATGTAAGAATTCAGTACTGTTGGGAACTTCACAGGTGACACCAGATTTGGAGATGCTGGGAAGGTGGGAAGGGAGTAGCTTGTAGTGCGCAGTGGAGGTCTCTGGACCCAAGGAAAGAACATAGAGTATCCAGTTATGTCCCTCAGAAACAGAAAACATTTTATATTAATTGGAGTTGTTTTAGGAACTGAATAGGACAGCGACTGGAAATACGATGTCTGTCAGGCCTAGCTACAAGTGTTTCAGAACTAACATTTTTAATAGTGCTCCTTTTTCCCCTTAGTTTTGTAGTGGAAAAAAAATGAAATAAAAATCTGTGAGTTTAGTTCCCTGTTCCAGGACAGATTTCCTGCATAATTTTGGACAAATTGCTTATTATGCCCATCCCTCACTCTACCATCTGTAAAATGGGGATAATAACGTTTCTTTTCTTCGTACTGCCCTATGCATTCAAGTGAGCTGTTAAGACAAAACTATTTTTAATCTAATAATGTACAGCACTTGGTACAATGAAACCTCTATTTTCTTGCCAGATCCTTAGCTGGGGTAATGAAGGAGTGCTTGTTGCAACCCGCATGAATCTTTGTGGGAGCAGCTCACATTGCAGGAGGTACCAGGAAAGCAGTTTGTATGCCCGTGTTTTAAGTGATAATCTTGGTTGCAACATCTGCATGAATTAAAGAGACAGTATGGTTTTACAAGCATAGGTCCTTTCATTTTATTAACCACCATATGCCAACATAAAAGATGTTGGCAGTGGTCAGTATAATGGATTCCACTGTAAGGAAAAACATATGATTTGTAAGAAAAAAAGCAGCACCTAGAAACAGAGTCATCAGGCAGCACTGAATAATACAGGGCATTCAGAGAGCTGGTTTCTGGACAAAACCCAAACAAATTCTAAAATTTTGCATGTGACCTTAGAGCAGTGGGAACACAGGGTATCTGGTGGGCCTTGAAATAATTTTGGTTTAAACTGAACAAGGCCCTACAGAAGTTCACAGCCATTGAAACAATACTTGATAACATTTCTTATGTATGAGAAGGAGCTGAGAAAGGAGGAATAAGCTCGTGTTATGGTACTTGTCAGGGGCAACTGTTGAAGAGTTTGCAGGAGGAAAAGTATTAGGCACACTGCAGACAAGACAAAGGAGATCTGGAACATGTATGTCAACAGATCTGTCAGATTCCTGCAGTCCCAACTTAACCTTTGCACAAGTTGGAAAAGACAGATTCAATTTTATAATAGAGTCTGCGAAACTTTAATTCTACATCTACCAGTTCTACTATCATTAACATTCTGGATAATCTCTGCCTGATGGCAGATCCCAAGGTAGTGCTTTGGGAGTCGATTGATTTTCTGTCCGACTACAATTTGTGCGTATAATGCTTTCCCGTGCTTACTCGTCAATGGAGTGGGAGGCAAAACTGTACTGAGGACAACCAGGAGATGGACTGGAGTGCCCAACAGATAAGCAAAGCAAGATGAGAACTAGTAACCTCTAGCCCCATTGGTGCTGTTCGTGCTTGAGAGAGGAACAACAGCAGCAACCTAGAGAAGAAAAACATAGCAATCTCATGGGGAAGTTGGAGCAAAGAACATACTTTCCAGCGATGGAGGCAGACACAGAAAGTGATCCTGTGTGAATATAGCTTGAATACTAGATACATTTGCAGTAGCTGTGTAAGTAGTCTTCTTAAAGAAGAGTTTTAAACCTACATAGTCTGTAGGCATACATACAATATAAAAAAATCCCCAGCAATTCAGAGCCATTTTTTGTCACACTTACTCATTTTTAGAAATGGTCTTCTACTTATGTAATACTTTCGGTGAGATTAGTTTTAAACTGAAGTACTCTTGCCGTATGAGTAACAGAGGCGGAATCACCAGCCACTGTGTGAAAGCACTGGAAGTCTGAGAGATTTGTCTTCCCAACCTGCTCTTCCAAATATTAGACCACAGTGCCTTCAAAAATGCAAAAGGTAAAATTGGTTTTGAAAATGAAGCATATGCCAGAAGTTCAACTGTACATAAAGCCAAAATAAACATTTACTTTCTTATCTCCAAGTTCCTGTTCCTGGTAAGTATCAAGAAGCTTGTTCTAACAAATCCAAGTTAGGTGCAATTCTGGTATAACGATTTATTAAGATGAGAGCAGCAAGAACTATTTTATGAGTATGTTCATCATACCCTTTGTCAAAGTAATGTAGAGATAATCAGAGCTAGCCATCTTGTATGTAGATCTAGATTTCTTGATTCTCTTGCTATAATGAAGCTACAGTCTGGATAAAGGTTAAGTAATTTCAGCATGTCAGTGTTATTTGTGACTTGTTTAATGAGAATAGGTATTAAGCCAGAGACACAGCTGTTCTCTTTGAGAAGTTCTGTAATTGGAGTCTCTGCCAGTTGCCACATTGACCTGAGTTTTCTCTTTCAGGGAAGAGAATCTGTTGCTCAGTAATTATTTCTGGGTGGTTGCCTGACTGCTCTATAGTAACTGATACATTACGGAGAACCTTACTACAAGTCCTTCTGTGAAGTAAAGAAGTACTGGGTTTTTTTCTGTTCTAGAGATTGTAAACGGAGGTACAGAGAGTTTGTCTGGTTCAATATCACAGTGGCTGTGTTTGAGAAATGAAACTTGAGATGAATTGCTATGTACCAGGCCACTGATACTAAGCAACCTTCATTCCTCTCTCAAGTTGCTGTAATCATTAGTGTAGTGGATTAGGTTGAGACCCATTTGACTCAAAAAGTTTGTAACCTTGAAGATGCGATTCAGAAGCCGTGCAACAGTAGTTTCAAAGAGGAGTGATAACTGTCTTAATACTGTCTCTAGTATTTTTATATGCATACCGATCTGGAGGTATGATCCTCTTTTGCTGCTTGGCTGCAGTTAGGTATCAGGGATTTAGATGCATCAGAAAAGAGAGTGGAACTGAAGTGTACTCATTGCTAGTTCAGCCTGTCATCATCACCACTGCCAGCATTGACATTACACAGCTGATAGTGGTCTGTTTTGTTAAGAAGTTGGAGGCTAGAATGGATAGCACATAATATCTTGTATCCCATAGCACATATCCCATATTATCTCACCTACCAGAGATGTTTTAGGGACAGGTTTTTGATATGGTTTAGAAGAACTTCTTTATCCCTTCTGGGACCCAGCGTGGAAGTGCATGTGGTTTTTTTTCTGCAAGACAGTCCAGTAGCTTTCACAGCAGTATTAAAAAGGAATGAAGATGAAAATGCAGCTTCAATTATTTCAGTCTTGCAACTATGTCTTGCTCTTTTATCAATGGCAGTTATTAAAGGGAGAATAAATTAAATTCTGAGGATAAGTCTATTGAAGGCTTAGAATTTATTTAGTCATTTTGTTCTTTCTGAAAAGAAATCCTTCATCATTGATGTCAAATATGTTCCTAGTAGCCAGTTTTTTCTCCCACCAATTTTCTGCTATTGTTTCCTACCAGCATGCAGGTGATGGTAGTTTTTAACTGATGATTTCATATTTGCAGATAGGAAGGCAAGCTGGATCTTTTAAACTGACAATCTCTTGAGACAGTCCTCAAACTTTTCACAGTAGCAGACTGGCGTATTACCAGTTGGTGTGACTTCCTGTAGGCAAAGTTTTACGAAGAAAGGAATATTTTATCTGAAGTCATGAATGCTGCTTTCAGAAATCCTTTTTAGTTTCAGCTCTGCTGAGGGGGAGATAATAATCACATAGTAATTGAAAAAAAGTTATTTTGTGTATTTAAGCCTGAAAATTTTATGTCTGAAGTGTGTTTGTGACAGCAGGGAAAAGATTAGCCACCATTGTAGGCGTACATTATATATATTGTAGAATCACAGAATGGTTTGGGTTGGAAGGGACCTTAAAGATCCTGTAGTTCCAACACCCTGCCATGGACAGGGACACCTCCCACTAGACCAGGCTGCTCAAAGCCCCATCCAGCCTGGCCTTGAACACCTCCAGGGATGGGGCATCCACAGCCTCCATGGGCAACATGTTCCAGTGCCTATGTATGGTAGCATGTATATGTGGTAGGATCTTACAGCAGAGAGTTTAGTAGAAGTTTGTGCCTACTGTCCAGTCTCATTTGGAGCCAGCAGAAGTGCAGTGCTGAAAGGGTAACAGCAGTCTACACAAATGGTAGGAAGGGTTGCATACCTGTCCAGCAAAAGTGCCTAAGTTCTTACACAGAATATTGTTTACAGGGGTCAAGTTCCTGCTGAGGCAGAAGTGAACTACTTGGGGGTGGCCAAATCCCTGGAAATGTATGGAGTGGATCTCCATCCTGTTTATGTAAGTATTGTTTAAATATTTTAAGCTTGGAAACAAAGAAGAAAATTTCTTATACTAATGTGGGGGAGAGTATTTATATAGTTTAGTTGCCACAGAATAACTTGAAAGGAAGCACTGTACTTACGAAACACAAAGGAAGACATATTTGCAGACTGGGCAGATTCAGTCATTTGTACATACGAAAGTCTAATGGCTTTCAGATGAAAGGCTGTGATTGTATTACACCTATAAAAGACAATCAGTTATACTCTGTAAAAAGCAATTCAGATAAATAAGTAATTAGTGTGAGTGTCAGGAGAGATGAGAGAGGGTTATAACCTTTGTCTTTGACACAAGAATTTGCACGTTATTCTTGTGTAAATAACAGCATGTCCTGAAACCTTTTCAATACCATTGAAAAACTAGGGTGGGGTAACAGCAGTATGTCTGGCTTTTTTTAATATTAATTGTGAAGGTTTTGCTAAAGATCTAGAGTATGTTTCCAGCTTTTCCTGTGCTGTATTGTGCAGCAATGCCTCAGCAAAACCCTGCACTTCTTCTGTAAAACAGCGTGTATACTGGGATTGGGTCCAAGTCATCACCCAGAGGCTATGTGCTCCTGGTGGAAACATCATTCTATCTTGTTTGAATAATTGCGCTTGTGGCAGGTTTTTTTCTGAATAAAAGAAAATCAGAAGTTCAAACGGGGAGTTGTAATGTAGATAGTTCACTGAGTTAGATGTCAGTACTTTGTAAAATTACTTGAAAGAAAATAAAGAAATCAAGATAATACCAGAAGATTAAGTATGTATTTCCTGCTGAAAATTGTGTAGCCCGCAATATGAAGTAAATTTTGATGCACCCTGTGGCTTAGTTGTAATTGTATCCCATGCTCTGTGCCCCTCTCTCCCATAGAAAGCTGAGGGAGTTACTGGAACAAGATTCAACATGATCCAACAAAATTGTGTTAAATTAGCAGAGGCTGGATTTTTTTTTCCTCTTAGCTTGCTTTTGCTGTGCAATGACATCCCTGTCTGGGTAACGAGGGGTGAGTTGTAATATGCCCAAGTCTAATCCCCGAATATCATGTTTCTATTAACATTACAACAGCAGCAGAAGCCTTCATTTGAGACTGAAGCTGCGCACATGAAGAGATGTTCTTTTCCTCGCTTGGTCATATTAAAAGTAAAGTTTTCTTTAGCAGTTAGTTCTGAGGCGCACAGGCAGAGCTTATGCTTGAGCTTTTTCACATCAGGACACTTTCTGCAGTCAGTAGGAGTGATTTTGGTTACAGTCCGTAAACTGGGGAGGTTGGGACCTGCGGCCACTTGGCAACAGGGTTTTCACCCAGTTCTCTCCCAACGCGGTTTGTGATTTGGATATGTACCTCAGGAACGCTTTCCTTTGGAAGAGACAATGCATGCGGCTGTTCCTTGCATGTCGCTACCAATTCTAAACAAGAAAATGCTCTGAATCTCTCAAAGGAGTTACTGCATTTAGTAGCAGTGTGCAGGTGATACTATTTTAGGAGGGAGAAAGCAACTGTGAGGTTATATTATAATAGAATAAGTCAGAAAATCACTATTTACCTTCAGCTGAAAGTTAGGATGCCTGCTGCATTCATACCTGAATAAGGAGTTTAGTTACTGAGTTTTGGCTGTTTGCCAAATAGCTGAAAGTAATTCCTTAAAAAAAAAAAAAAGCCATTTTTGTTTTTCACCATGGCATGTGGACTCTGCCATTCTTTCCCTCATTGCCTTTCTTTCTTACCTCTTAGCCTACAAGTTTTCGTATAGGAGTTCACATCAGTAGATCAAATACTGTTTTCCCATTTTCAGGGAGAAACTGTTCAAGTCAGACATCAGGCTGACTTCCTCACTGCTACAGTGATACCACTCGCAACTGTATGAATGACATGCACTTTTATTTTCTAGGGTGAGAACAAATCTGAATATTTTTTAGGATTAACACCCATAGGAGTTGTTGTCTACAAGAATAAAAAACAAGTAGGAAAATATTTCTGGTATGTATAATTTAAATGTGCAGTCTGTGCTTGAACAGTAACAGTGTCGTTGTATGGAAATGTCTGATTTGTGGTATCTATTTGAAAGGTCAATTGTACGAATAAAAAAAATAATACTTGGAATTCCTCATCTTTGTCTAGATTATACAGTTTTTTTAATTCTTTGCTAATCCAAATATTGAAAAAAATAGTTCAACTTTATCATACTCATGCTGAAATGTTTAAGTACTGCTAATTTTCTGTTGTTATCTGGTGCATACCTGAAAAAAATTTCTACATGTGAATTCCTTTTTGTCTTTATATGTAAATATATACAACTGTGTATTGTATTAAACATGAAATTAAATTCTCATGAAGGTTTTTTTTCCAATATTACAGGCCTAGAATTACAAAAGTTCACTTCAAGGAAACACAGTTTGAACTTAGAGTCCTGGGAAAAGATGTAAGTTTTTATTTAAGCCTGAAAAAAAATAATAATGTAATCTCGGGTCTAATGAAGTGGAGAATTTGTTGTGTCCGTCAAAGTCTAATTTATTTTATTGAAATTTACTGCAAGAAACCATCAAAGTGAGATGAATTTTATTGATAGTTACTGCTAGAAAATTACCTTATCCTCAAGCGTAGTGTACTCCTGATGGTGCTTGCAGTTTTATTAAAGAAGGAGGAAGAAGAAAGATTTTCTGTCCACATTTTGCACTCAAGGGGAGAGAGCTTCAGCAGAACAGTATTGAAGTAGGAATTTTATAACAAACCTGTATCATTTTACATTGTGCTCTGTAAATTAGAGTAGGCCACTTCTGCAATACCTTGTTTATGGTGTTACATAGTGCTTTTGAACTTGGCTAAATCTACAGGGATCTAATATTAACCAAAATGTGGATGGAGGAAAACTCACAAAGCTGTTAGACACAAGTAATTTTGTAGCTTGGAAAGAGAAGCAGCCGCATAATATAGCTCAAAACGCATTTGACAGAATTTAACTTCATTGTGCTGTTAGACCACGTGAGAGAAAACAATGTTGGTTCCAGCAGAGCAAAGATAGCAGGTTGATAGCAAGAGAAGAGGTTTTAAGGTACAGTCAATGGAAAAAAGAGAAAGATATTTGTCACCTGTGAAGCATGTGGGGCAGGGGCAGGCGGGGAGTGTTGAGAATGTAGGGAAAATTATGAAGTGTAATAAAGCAAAGAGTTGCAGTCGGTCCGTGATTTTTGGTATCTGGTTGAGTTAAAAGTTTAGTTTGCTGAGTTATTTTTTGAAAACACTTTGTAGGTCTCTTTGGAATATCAAGACTGAGAGTTTATAGATTTGAAGAAGTATTAGCCTGTTGGCAATATTCCCCTTCACTGATTATCAATGTATCTTCATTTACCTATGTAGTGCTTGTTCGTCTTGTCCATGATTTTTCCATAAGGCCACTTGGTATTTCCAGTACATTCTGGGAAATGTAAGTGTACAATTAACTGGTTGTCTTGGTTCTGTTATGGACAGCATCTCTTGTGCCTCTGCAGAAGTATTGGCAAGTTTTGCTTTTTTTCCTCCCAAGTGGTTTGTTTCTATTTGGTGTGGTGATCTCTGGGAAGTTTATTTCTGGTGGTTTGTTTGTTGAAATCGGAGAGTTGTTTGAAGGCCGCAGAAAGGTTGGGAAAACTTTTCTCAATGTTTCATGTGAAGGGTGAGTGCCTGTTCATGTATAAACAAGTCCGAGTTTGACTTAGAGTGAATTGCATTGAAGTGATGCTATAGTTTCTGTTTGATGCCACATATGTGTAGTTTTTGTCTGAACCATGTGGAATTGAAAAGGTTTAACATGCTGAGCAGAAAAACTGGAAGCTTTGAAAAACATGATTAAGTTGAGACTGTGAATGTTGATGGCTGGTGAACACTTACTATTGTGATCATAAGGCAAACACTTTGACAGCACTTCATAATTTCAAGTCTCAACAGGTACTTTTAGGAAATTGTTCAAGAGAACAGTAAGTAAAAGGGTGTGTACCGTCATTAAAATCCTTCTTTGCAACTAATACTCATTTGAAGTGCTTCTACAGTGCTTCATATCCTATCAAGATTAGGAAAGGCCAAAATGTCACAGAAAAATCTTCCTCTGCCTTTTTTTAAACATTCTGATGGTGCTGTTTTGCAAAAAATTATGTATTGGAGTAAGTAACCGGTAGCCTTTGTCTCTGGACTAAAGCTGTCATAAAAATTTTGCTGTTCTGCACCCAGGGGAGGAAAAGCTCATTGGTATATTTATATGCCTGAATGTTCCAATAGTCCTCAAAAACTTAATACAGAAATTTATTTTATTCCTCCATTTTTTTGAATAAATGCTATCACTTTGTCCTTCCATGCGGGACACGAGTTTCCAGTATATGATGGGAGAGTAAATGTGCCATTTTTACTTCATCCTGCCTCCTGGGATATCACTGTATGGCCCAGGGAATTAATACTTTCCTTGTTTCAGAGGTGGCATGCCATGTCTGGAATGTGTTACGTGTTTCCAGTTAGTTGGAGAGAGTGCCAGAAAAGGTTCAGGAAGAGGAGAAATAATGGACACTTTCCCATGTCTTAGATGGAGTTTTACAGCATATAGCGAAGGAGTTAACATCATGTAATGAGAAGAGCAGATTATTTCTGAGTATATTGAGTGCTCTGTGTGAATCACACTTTCCATGTTGTAGTGAAAACTCTGTGCAGGCCGGATTTTGGTTCATGTTTCCATACACTAACTACCTTTATTCACACTAATAGGCACCCTTCACAGGTACCCCTGCTCGTCAAGAGGAAGCTTTTAGTACTGATGAAGTGTTGCTCTTCCCTGGCATGGGGTTGCTTGTGGTAACTTCTTTGTTCTCCTTTTCGATAAATTTGTCTGGGATTTTTTCAAATGTACCAAAAGAATCTGAACGTGTACTTCCCACTAAGGTGGTGGAGGTGGACATCCTGATCTCCTTGATAGATAGCAGTCCTGGCAGTCTAAATGTACACGTCCATAGGCTATCCTTAGGCTACCCTTAGCATACCAAAAAAATAACTGTGGGGAGCCTATGTCAGCCATACTTACGGCTGCTGCGTTTTGTTTACATGGTTTCACTTTTCATAAACTTGATTTACTGGGCAGAAGATAATTATACTCACTGTCTTATAAGAAAGGTGCTTCACCTTTTACGTTTTGTAGTGTAATCTCTTGTACCTCTTCATATCTCTTCCATGAGAACATTTCCTGTGTAACTTCTTTTTATTTTTCCTGCATACATTTTGCTATCGTGTGCAAGCATGACCATTGGTATTTTGTTTTTATCTTTCATTGCCTTGCCTGTATTATGTTTTCTTCCTAAGGCTTGCCCCTTCATAAACAAAATGCTGCCCTTACTATTTGGCTGTCCATGACTCATCCTGACATGTGAGACTAATGACCTGGACCAGCTGACAGAAACTCTTTTTTCACCGATGTTAATCATTGAATCAGTATTTCATTGTCCCCCAAGTGGACCCATGCTGTAGATTCTGAGCTAGAAATGTGTGAGGCTTTCCATGAAACCTCTGCGTATCAGCATGACATTAGGAACCCTTCCCCCGTGGGGACTGCACAGAAGGATTCCCTGAACATTGCAAACAATTGCAAAGATTTTCTGAAGATGAGGAAGGCGTATTTTCCTGCAGTTTCCTGTAAGAAAATGGAGAGATCAATCTGATGGTTGTGCACAATTGCTGGTAGCATAGAAGTCTGTTGGGCAACCTCACTGGAAGCCATTCAGTGATGCAGGTGGCTGCCAGAGCACCCCCGCTGATGCTGCAAAGCAGAGCCTAATAGCAATGGATACACTATGTGAAAGCGAGTGATTGAGGGGGTGCACAGCACACCCCCCCGTGCTTTCCCCACGTGAGTGGCACGGCTTGCTTCCTCGGTTTCTCTCTCAACTAAGGGCATGAAATGAAACTGAGAAAAGCATGCTTTGGTAGATTGTGTAGGCTGGGAACATAAATGTAATAATACATTTATGTGCAAGAGTGAGAGATGTGGAGCTTTTTTGCCTGTAGGTACCAAGTACTTCTGTGTTGTTCCCTGCAACGCCGTACTGTTTTCTGTAACTGTGCCTTTTACTTTGGTTGCACTGTGTCTGAACATGCAAGTGAGTGATTTCACTCCTTCGCAGAGTTTATGCAAAGCTTCTGTACTTGTTACTTTTCATGTTTCTCTTTCACGAAACCAGAAAGTGTTGAATGTGCAAAACACTTGCTTTCGTTATTTTCTGTTGTAAGAGAAGGTTCTTTTGGAGTTGGAAATTTTTGTTTCGAGGGATTTTGAATTTTGGGTTGTTTCAAGTTAGAACAACCCCCCCCCCCAGCTGTGCAATTAAAAACGATTTACGTAATTTCAAGCCATGCCTTCCTCTGCCGTCTTGTTTAGTCGGATGAAGAGGCCCAGCTCAGCTGAATTTATAAGGTGAAGTTGGTAAAGGCTGTTTTCAGGAGCAGTACCAACCTCTGACGTATGCTAGAGGAACTTCAGGGCAATTCCAAAGCATATAATGCTCCCCATTTGGGTGACGGGAACTTGTCTCAATCCAAGATTTTCGTGTTCTTTTAAATAGTCTCAGAAAACCCTGGAAGTATGCTTTATTTTTTTAATCTGCTTTTTAAAAGTGTCAGAAATCTGAAAAATAATTACATTAATGAGGTGGTTCAGCTATACCCTTTCTTGCCTTGTCACATGCTGTGTTCCATCTTGAGTTACAAGTTCTGAGTGGGAACTTTAAATTTGATTTATTCCTCTGGCAGTTTCTTCAGAAGATTGAACAGGGTTTGAAGAGATGTTCCTCCTATTCTGAAGTCCAATTTAGCTTAGATTTCAATTCCAGACAAAAATAGTACTTTCATCTTTATTATGGTTTAAGAGTTACAAATTACTTTTGTACAATTTTGCATTTGCCCACTTAAGCCAAAGCGGTAGTAGGGAGTGGAGGTGAGCAAGCATAGCAGAGTTAACACATCACATAGAATGGTTTTGTTTTGGTTTGGTTGGTTGGGGTTTTTTTTTTTGCCTTTTCTTAACCACCTTCTGAGCCATTACAAAAGGATTGTAAGATTGGTTCAAGGCTTGATAGCAAAATCTTCAGTAATTAACATTTTTGAAGGAGAGCTAGGATTGAAATACCTGCATAAATTTATATGCATTGCCACTAAGGTGTTACTGTCAGCTTTTTTTGGTAAGGTCTTCTTTAGTCTTTTTTTTAATTGGTATAATACAAGGCTAAGATAAGTTTGTTTCAGTCTTGACATGCTTTATACAAACTGGCACAGCATTGTTAATTTTAATTCCTGGCTTGTTTAATGTTCTTAAGGGTTGACCTTGTGTAACCATTGTCCATTACACAAGCTATGATTGGTATGCCTTGTGTAAATATATAAAGACAGAATATTTCCTATTGGAGTTAACAATTGATAGTATTTAGGTATGTGCCTAACCTGGCAAAGAATAATGTTGGGAAGCAGTAGCTTCAGAGCAAGTGTTAATATTTCTGTTACCTGTATATGCACATGTATGATGTGTACATGCTGTGTGCTCTGTAATGGGGCAAGATCCCTCCTTATGCAATATTAATATTCAGTGCGACTACGAAGAGTGGTGTGTGTACTGCCAGGGTTCCTACTGTGGTTTTGGGTTTTTCTTCTTTGTTTCCTGAGCCTGGATTGGTGGGAACGAATGTATGTCTTGTCATAAGTTACAGCAGCTAAAGCCTGCTCCAAGCCATGGATTTTCAGAAGGTTTTTGATCTGTGGGTGGGCACAGTGCTCCATGGAATGGGTGTAGTGGCCCTCTGATCTTTGGAGTAATCCATGAATTTCACAAACAAGGGATCTTCTGGCCCCTAGAGGGAAGAACTGTCATTTTAACTGTGTCTTCTTTCCCAGAGCGACTCGAGCTTGCCCTGCCTGGGCACTGAGCTTCCTGGGCAGAAAGCAGCTCAGAGCCTGAAAGGTGTGTGATCACGCTGGCGTGGCACAGCAAGCGGGAGGTGTTTGCACAGGGCAGCGTGGGCGCTCCTGAACCTGTGTGTCAGCTCTGGCAGTTCCAGAGGCGTTTTGTGGTTAGGTAGAGCGACGACTCCTCTGACTTCTCCCCTTTGAAGGCATTAGTGACATCCTTTGAGTCTTTCTGTCAGGTTTGCGGGGGTGGGGAGGGTTATGATGGAGCACTGTACCAATTACCAACCATTTGGTGGAGATCTCCAGCACACTGCCAGATCAGTCTTCTGGCTGATTTCAGAGGCAGCATAAAACAGATATGGGTTGTGGCTACATGTTTGAGTGCCTGTCCGTTTATAAGCTCATAGTATGGTCAAGCTACTAGCATCCCCTGTGCTAGTCCATCTCTCCTCCCATGGGTAAAAATGTTGGTGAGGCTATGGCAATATGAGCTTTAGCGTGTTCTAGAGACTGCAGGACAAGCTTTTAAAGCATTTAGAAGGGGAGGAATATTTTGTGTTTGTCCTCTCGTTTTTTTAGTGTCTTGCCTTTTTCAGGGTTATGAGAAGGTAGTTGAAGAGCTCAGCACTTGGGTACTGCTGGAAAGGGTATGCTGGTCCTTTTGTGGCCCCTGGACGTGTGGTCCTGCCCGCTTCCTTGCTGGAGCAAGTCACAGATGTGATCAAAAACCACCATACAAAAATAAATGGTTTTGTGCTTGTTTGTTGAGCACCACTGGCTTCCTGAAAGACCAGAAAAACACCAAAGCTGGCTCAAAGGAGAGGGGAGGAGTTTGCAGATGACCAGGACTGCTCTGGAAGCAGTGAGCCATCACCTTTAGTACACTGGACACTCCAAAAACAACAGGATGAGTAGCAGGGAGTAGCCTATGAGGCACCAAACAATACTGAATGAGTTTGGAATTGTTGTTTCCTATAAATTCTTAGTGAAAGTACAATAGATCTTTGTTTCTTTTGGTTCAGATATATGAGAATAATAAGAAAAATCCAGTTAACTCTCACTACCTGTAAGAAATTAAAGTTGTTAATTAAAAGTGTACAATTGTACATAATTGTACAATTATACTTCCAATAAAAGGCAGCATAAAAATGTTGCCTTTTATTGGAAACAAAAGTTCATGATCTTAACAGTTAAGGTCATCGTTGCTTTACTTATACAAATCAATTTATTCGGTTAGGGGAGAAAGATTAAACCTGGAAGATATTACTGCCTTCAGTAATTTTATTTTTATATATGCATTCATAAATTTTGAGAGTAATCACAGTACTCTTGCAAGCCTTAAAAAGTCTTAAAAAAGTAAAAGGAGGAAGTCCTAAACCTAGATATGCTGTATGCAGCGTCATATTGGACTTACTTGCAGCAAGTTACTGAATCTTTTGCAGAAAAGGTGAAAAAGGAATTATGAATTATCTCCTCTGTATTAGTGAAAGGCCTTGGAGATGAATGTTTTAGGCTTGCTTTCTCTCTCTTAAGCAAAATTTAACTGTGTTATTTAACTTATTACAAGCATCCCTTCTGAGGCAATAGTTTTCAGACGTGCTTTTCTTTCAAATTCAAATAGATAAACCTCAGTGTGTTGTCAGAAAGTTTGTTGGTTGGTCCCCTAATTTTTAGACAGTTATTTCATCTTCCAGATCTGCATTCCATAACCTATTGATAAATTTGATCTATAGCTCCCTCAGTGCCTTTGATTGCTGCGTATGTATAGATGTTTCAGGATGTAGTTAATCATCCAAATTATTTTCTCAGCTGAGAAGAGCTTTCTTCCACCTTAGAAAAGAATGCCTTCAAATGATGGAATCAGTAATGCTTGCTGGTCAGAGGGGCAATGTAGCCATACTGTCCTTCTTTTAGTCACTTACTGATTTTCATGTGTCGTGCCATTTGTTCTCTATGTGTGAAAATGCTAAAACTTTAACTTAAAAGGGAAGGAATAATTGACAAGTAGAACCTTTTCCCTGATGGGAATCTTTCCCTGAAATCCCTGAATTCCAGTGGCATTCGAACTGGGCTAGTAATAAGATATGGCAGAAATACCTTATTTTAAAAAGACTCTTTAAAAAAAAAAAAAGCCAACAACAAAACAGCCCTGGCTTCTCTCTCCCCCTCCTTTCCCCCAACCCACAAACACTGTCCTCTGAGATCATGTAAATAAATGTAAGGATTCTTTGCCTAAAAGTGAAATTTAGGAGTGGACAAAGAAGGAGCAAGATCCTATATATTAAAAGTGAGTCATTGAGTTCTTTCCTAACAGAAATGAAATTGAGTCATCATATTGCATAAAGTTTGCAGTACCACAAGCCTGATCTGATATTATTCTTTAAAAGTGTACTGGTGACTCTAGTTGTGTGGGTTTATATGAAATCACATCAGATGACAGTCTGATCTAGAAATTGTAATGTAAATTAAACTACAAAATCTGAGACTACATTTCTGTTACGTGTAAAATAAGCACATGAAAAGTACCCCTTGACATGTCTTCTCTAAAACTTCATAAATGTGAAAATGCAGTATGATCTTTCAGTGAGTGGACTCTTGCTTCTGGTTGCCAGGGAAGCCAGGGCAATATGGCTACTCTTGAAAATTCTAGTATAAATAGGTTTTTCTCCTTGACAATCTTCAAGATTCTCCTTTCCTTTCCCCCCAGGTACTTAGATTTTTTTTCTGTTTTAGAAGAGCTTCAGTTTTTAAGTTTCTGGTTCTACTTTTTATAAGTTAAAACTTCTTTTTGCTCCAAGTTAAACCCCTTGTGAATCCTGCAGAGAGGTAAAGATTCCTATCAAGCCTACAATTCAAATTGTATTTTAAGGAACTCTAAGAGTACATGTATGTGACTAATCTACTATATAATAATTTTATGCTATCCATAACAATCTCAGATAAATCCTAGTTTTCAGCATTTTGAGTGGCTGTGTGTCTTACAGTACTCCCCTTTTTTTGCTGAGATACCCTAGAGAGGAGAATGAATGATTTTCATTCCTTGGATATTCCATGGGGCTGTTCCAGCCAGCTATTAAACTGAAATAATCTATGGGAGAAAATAAGCTCATGTCTCTGATTTGTTGTTGTGGGGTTGGGTTTTTTTTGGTTTTGGTCGGTTGGTTGGTTTTGTTTTGTTTTTTTTTGGTGTCAGTTTTTTGTTAATTATTGTAACCACAGGTATAAAGTTCTGTCATTTTTGCTGTTATTTGTTTCAAGGTGGAGGAAAGGCTGCTTGAGCAGGCAATTTGTGATTTTTGTGAGGCTGCCTGACAGCCGTTAATAGAGATATAAATGGTTATTGTTGAAGGTGAAATTTTGAATTCTAGAGAACGCACGGAATTGATTCACAGTTTGCAAGGTGCTCGCAGGTCACCATACCTCATTAAATGAAGAGTGGGAGAAACTTGCCAGAACTCTTTACCTGTGTATGCATGGCACTGCAGAAGTGTAACTAGTGCAAGGGCATACATTGCCTAAAATCAGCTGTGGAAATTGGTATGAATCATACCCTCTTTGTAATTCATGTATGGGGGAAATGTTTTGTTACAGATGTGTACCACGCTGAGGATTCACGTTGAAGTCAGTGGTGTCTACTCAGTCTTTTCGCAAATCACAGATAGAAGACTGAGCACTTAAGTTTGCTGAGGGACAGATATACGGCAGTGTATTTTATCTGAACATATTTGAATGTTTACGTTGTTGGAAGCAAGCAGTGTGATGCGTCTGTTGCATCTTCTTGTCAGTTGGAAGTATTTTGTAGTTTGTATATGTCTGACTTCTCTTTCATCTCTCCCTGTCTTTTTCTCATGTGTACTGTATTGACTGCCAATTTCCAGTGAACAGGTTTTAAGCTTTGAGTATTCTTTTTTCTTGTCTTCCTTAAGACATTTTAAGGTGGATTTTATGGCTTTTATCTTTGATCTTTTTCCTAGTATTTTGAATTATTCTGAAGTTAGCTCTTTTTTTTTTTTTTATTTTTC
>VXBO01009257.1:153241-175361 GCA_013400135.1 Rhinoptilus africanus
TTGAAGCGTTTTTGTTTTGAGCTTTTTTTTTTTTTTTTTTTTTTTTTTTTTTTTCTGTTCTTTTTGACTGGACTTGTGAGGAAAACTGAAACCTTCCTGTGGCCTGTTCTGATGATGTAACATGATGCACAGTTCTCTGAACAATGCATGTGTGCTGTTTTGGTGGATTTAAAAGCTTTCTTTTACTTCAAAGGAAAAAGGCTGCTTTTTCACTGTCTTTCTTGTATGTATTTGTGTAATCTGTATCACCCATCTGTGTTGTTTTGCTTTTAATTCAACTTAATTGATTACCTGTGTGTTCCACTCATGCAGGTACATTACCTCAAATGATTTTTAAATTAAATGAATGTTTTTCATTTCCCACTGAAAATATGGGCTAAAGGAAGGGAGCTGTTATTCAAATTCCATCTTTCCCTATAAACGAGCATATTGTTTACTCTTTATTTTTTCATTTAGGTATTCACAATTGTGAGCATCTAGTAGTCTTTCTCCATTAAACTGGGCTTTCAGATACAGAAAGCAGACTACTTCTCTATGTCTCAGTCAATGTGTGATGCATGTCACCAGGATAAATCCACCCCTTTTCACCTAAACTGGTTCTTGGATATAGCAAAGTCCATTTCACACAATAAATCAAGTCTGTTTGATATATTTTAAGCATCACTTGTTTAAAAGTACTAACCCAATGTGGATTTTACTTTTACAGAATACTTTTTATCTCAGAATTGAGCCTGACGGTGTAACAGTTTTATGAGTTACTTAAAACTTTCCCTGACTGAAATGTTTGAGAGAATGATGTAACATTTATTCTTAAAATAAATAGTCCTTTTACATAATGAAATTATGACGATGTTTATCATTGATGGCTAGTCCTTTCTTCTTGATTTTGTGCTTTTATTATCGTGTAATAAGACTAAATATGCCTTGTTCAATAATATAAACTAGGTGATTTTAGTCTGCATGTATTACGTATTTCTTAATGTGTTTTCTGCCAAATGTCACTTAAATTAGGATCCAGCTGGACATGGCTTATAATTTAGCTTTATGGAATGAAAATCAGAGTTCCATTTTTTTCTCCTAGAACCCAGTAACAACTTAGAAATAGTTCTTATGCAGTAGCTTCTTCCACCTTCTCTGAGTTCAGCATCTTCCTTTAATTGGAAAGTCAAGTGTATGAAAAGCTTCCTTTCTGCAGCCAGTTCAATTAGCCATTCTGGTTTTGGTTTTTTTTGTTTTTTTTTAAAATGCATTTGTACCAGTAATGTGACTAGCCACAGCAGTGGTTTGGGGGCAATTAGATGAACCCGTAGCTACAAACGCACGGCTGTAGCAAGTGTGGTCTGCGTTGCTTCCACCGTAGAAGCGTGTGTGAAGTGCTGAAGCCTCTAACCTCTGGCATCTCATTAAACTGTTTTCCCTTGTTTCTCCTTTTTGTTTACATGTGCTGGTGTTGTAAGCAGTTCCATTGTATGTGGGTTTTATATGGGGTTTTTTTCTGTCACCTGAAGGATGAGGTTAGCTATCTTTTGCAGAGCCAAGTGACTAATAATGTTTCTTGGTCTCACTGCTCCATTATAGTACGCTAAAGTCATTAGGACTGCAGCCACTTGGTGAACTCTGGGTTAAGAGTTGGAGTAAGTTCCAAGACAATGATAGAAAATACTTACTTTTATGTTCCCAGTAAAAATATTAGTGCTTTAAGAGAGGAATTGGAGGAGACGATACTGTGAACAGAGAGAAACTAACTTTCCTGTATAAAAGCCACTGCCATTGATTCTTCTGATAGGATAGACAGTGTGGACAGTTTGGCTTTAGCATGGCAGATTATTTTCCTGGAATACAGATTACAGTGGTTTAAAATGTAGTAACCTCCCTTTTGTCACTTGATTAGTACATCTCATATTGCAGTTGTTCTAGGGTTAGTGGGAAAATCAGACCAGGAAACTCCAATGGGTATGCAATCAATGTTTTAATATTAGTGCAGTATTTTTTTTGTGTATGTTTCAGTTGGCATTTAAGTTGGTGTTCAGTTGGAGAAGTGGGGTTTTTTTCATTTTGTTCTGTAAAGCCTTACATGTGAGATATGCATAGCTTGTTTTGTTTGCTTATTGTCCCCCTTTTTATTTCAGCTGAGAGAGGGTTACAGTTGCATTTTGTTCTGGTTGTGAATCACAGACTTGATGCAGGATCTGTCATTATTCTCTCTTACCCTCTTAGGGCAAGGCTGATAATGTTCAGCTTTTGCAACAGTGCATAGTGTGAAAGCCTTCATTATTCTTTTGGCTGAATGCTGCACGTGTAAAGGTCCTTTGGAATGTCCTCTCTGGACAAACATTGATGTGACCAGACCTGTTGCTGTGGGTCTGAATGTATTCAGTGTCAGGAAACACATCACTTAGGGTTTGTTGTTGTTTGGTGGCTGAGGACTTGGTTTGTCCTTGCCTTGCACAGTGGGTGGTTGTATCAGCCAGCGTAAAGTAAGTGCTGCCATTCTGATTTAAAAGCCAGGTGGAGAACGGGGAGTGGCTATTAAAACATTACAGTACTGTCTGTTTTGTAATAGCCCCTAAGCAATCACAGGCAGTCACAGTCCTTGCCCTGACAAACTTTATATTGCCACAGACGCCTGTCATTTCCCTGCTTCTCCAGCCTCAGCCATGGTAGCTAGTTCAAAGTCACAAATCTTCTCCCAGAAAGTTGTGAGATTGGGCTTGAAAGTTAAATTTTAGAAAATGAATCTTGGGTAATTTTATCTGTTTCCTTATTTATTTACTTCGAGCTTTACACTTTAAAGTTTATTTTAAATTCTCATTTTTGTAAAAGGATGGATGTGACCGCTTCTGCATTTCATGCACAAGGTGTGAGATGCACAAAACCTTAAGACTACATGTTTGAAAACTAGTTTGGAAAATAAACATTATCACAGGGTAGGCTATGCTAGTGTAGATGTATGGAGGTCCATTCATTTTTGTAGACTCTTAGTAGCACACAGTGCAAAGCATGGGCTCTTACTGCATGTTTTCCTTTTGATCAGGCTATCTTCTGCTGTCATTAATAGATTTAAATACAAACACTACTTCCAGATAACGTCAGTGAAATGGCTTTAGTTGATAAGAAACAGCCCTAACAGGGTAATTAGCTTGCTAGGCTCCTGCAGGTTTGGATGTTTGAGTTTTTAAAAATATAATAGTCTATTTAAATTGAATGCAAAAATCACATCAAGATGGCTGTAAAAGGGAGTCTAAGTGTGTGCGTTCACCATATTGGAAAAGTTCAGTGCAGTGAATGCCAATGAACTTATCTCACAAAAGGTAAACTACCAGGAAAACCTGCTAGAAGTGAGATGTTCAAGATTTCTAGCTATCTAAGGTATTTTTGAGAGGCCTATTACCTTGGCATGCAAGAATCAGTGGTTCAGATAAGTTCTTGCAATGGGCTTAGTGTTTTGGCACATTTTCTGGAGTCTGTTATTTTATATTAGGGATACTGTATAATACTGAGGTGTATGTTGGTAGAACAGCACTGTAGTTAGTAAAAGATACACGAGGTGGAACATACTTAAAGACAATTATTACAATTTCTATAAGTGTGGACAGAAAGCTCCTAATTAAGATAGCTATTTGTACACAAGAATTGTACAGCAAGAATTTTTTTTAAAAAAAAAGCAAAGCAAAGGTCCTTGTTGTGGTCAGTGGTGGAGTCAAACGTAGCTAATAGGAGGTCTTGTCTCAGTAGAAATCTATTTTGTATTTGTGGGTGGATTCTGCATCTGTGTGATAGTCAGTGCTGTGTTGTCTTGTCTTTGGTTTTCCCTCAACTAAGTACTTGTTAAAATAGTAGAGTGGTAACCAGGGAACTCAGCAGGGAGAAGGAGCTGTGTCTTTTTTTTAAGGATTTACTAGTACTCTCCGCTCCAAAAGCTGAGGTGTCCCACGTAGGGTCTGCAGGACCAGCCTTTGTGTTGGGCACTCCAGTGCAGCTGCAGGGGCATCATGAACTTTCTCCACTCGGGTGGACTAACTCTGCATCGTGTAACCCCCCATCTCCTGACACCCAGAGACAATGGAGTGTCAGCAGAATTCTAAGGAAAGCTATTGCCAACATAGCAAAGGATTGGTTATGGCTATTACTTTTGTACCACTTACCCTTGTGCTGAAAGTGTTTCCTTTGAAAAAGTTGTATCTTTGCTTATTTCAATACTTCTGTGAGCCACATTATTATAGTAGGTTGTATTTAATCTTGTATTTAATGCCCTGGGAAAGGCAAACTAAATGTATCTGCATGCAAAAAAAATATGGGCAGAAACCCTGAGATATCCTTGACCTGCTCCATTTTCATTTCATTACCAGTACCTTTTCTAAAGGTGAGAAATTTCTGCTTCCTCTTTCTATGTGATGCCATCTTCATTTATTTGTAATTTTTGACTGCAGACATCCTTCTCTTTTTAGAGGTTAGAGGAAGAATTTCTGTAGTAGTTTGTTATGGCCTTAATGAAGATTAATGATTCTTTTTCTGATCATTTTCTCATTCACATTAATTCAGAAAAGTTTTTCATTCAGTAGTTCTGTCTTCTTACCAAGCAGTTTATAGTGGCAGTGTAGCTATTACTTCATTCTTGAGAACAGAAAATAACTGTACGGGCAGACACAAAGTGCTTCAGAGAGTCTGGAGAGTTGGTTGTCTCTTACTCTATAAAATAGAGGATTTGTTCATAATTCCAAAACTTTGCTTTCCTTTCTGTCTGTGAATCTGTGCCCGTTCTGGATTTCCTTCTTCAGAATATTCTAAGTTCTTCCTACTGCTTATGTTTGCATAAACAACAAAACGGACCTTGAAAGAGCAAATTCTGTACAAGACGGCACCCAGGCTGCTCCCCTTCCCTGCCAGGCGTTAGTCTGAAAAACTGAGTAGGGGAAGGAGTACATTACATCATTAAAAGTGGTGAGGTCAAACATGGAAAGGGCTTGGCTGAGTTGCTTAAGAAAAGGTGACTAATTCCACTTGAGACCCTCTGCGCGGCTCATGAGGCACCTGCAGAAGACTAGCAGTTATAACCGGTAGGAGAGGCAACTGATGGCCAGACAAGATTGGATATCTCAAGTGTTTGTGTTGAAGTAGAGGAGAGTCCAGAGACTTTTTATGTCAAAGTTGATGGAGATTGCGGAGAGGTTCTTTCTCTGAGATTATGAAGACGACTTATAGTGCCAAATCGCACCACAGGTTAAAACATTGCATTTTGGTTTTGGCCAAACAAAAAGGCTTTGAGTTTGTACCACTATATTAACAATACTCTGATACTGTTGCTTGCATCCAGAAGACATAGTATTTCCTTGTTAGAGGCTTCAGTCAATCTGTTTCATTATCTTCAATGAACATGCTCAGAATCCTGTCCAGAGCTGATGTAGATCATCAGTGGTGTTGCTTTGTTGTTTTATTTAACATCTGTTTCTGGAGGTGGTAACAGTTTTGTAAGAAATGACTGAAATTGCCAGTTATATGGAAAGAGAATGTGTGAACAGGAGAAAAATTGCGGATTAATATTAATAGCACAGCTTTGAAACTAAAATTACAGCATCAGTAGGAACAAACCTGTCTTGATAATTAATATATTTACATACCAAACTGAGCATAACAGTTCTTTTTTTTGTTCATGATATTGAGCCGTGTATATCTGTAGAGCACAATCTTATCACACCACTTTGACGTTAACCCAGTATGAAATATCCAGATTCCCGTGGCCTTCAGTCCTTCTAAATCATTAATACACAAATCTTTCTTTGAAGCATGTTATGAGTGGCTCAAAAAGAAAGGAAACTGCATGATCCTCCTGCTTCTTCCATGGCTCGGCTGGGGACTAAATTGCCAAGAGTGCCAAAAGTGCAGGATCAAAATGGAAAGAGTTTTGGGCACAAAATTGGAAACTTGGCAGATAACCTTCAAACACTGGCCAAAAGTTTATGACTCATTGAAACTGATTTTTAGCTGTCTCTGGCAGAGTATTACCTTTTATTGTCTCTCTCTATTTGCATTATTAGTTTTCTAATCCATTGATTTACACTTATTATTTTCGTGGTCATAACTTGGGATATATTCGTGTTGTATTGCACTATGTTGCTCCATCAATTTTAAATGGTTTATTAGCGCAAACATAGTCATCCTGTTTTACCATCTAATCTAATGATGTTTCAGAGGCCATAGTTACTACATTGGAGATTCCCGAGCTTTTTCACAGTCTGTATTCTCGTCGCACCTTTCTTCTCATTGGTGACTGAGCAGGGAATTCCCTTCTGGTGGCAATGGCGTGGTATCCCTTTGAGAACAACAGCTTCAAACTCCTCTCCCTCACGTGGAAGAGTAATGAATGCCCCCAGGTTGAACTTTCTTGTGATGTGATGTAGCTATAAATAAGGATGGGACACTGAAGTGCCATGTCTTGTGTATCATTTTATCTCTCATGCTGCACTGTGTTGAGTAGGTGATCATGCTGAATAGGTGTGCAAGCATATATGCTACAGGACTATTTTGTTTGTGGTTTGGTATTTTTTAGGATCTAAGAATGTGAGCCAGATTACAACTAATGGGGAAAAGGAAGGAACTACCAAAATTATTGCACCTTCCCCTGTGAAAAGGTAAGTAGACCAGCAGTTCCCTCCCAGGTTTTAAGAGATTTTGTATTTTTTTGGATAGAGGAACACATTAAGTAATCACTAGCAACAATTTATGCTGCCCTTAAATGTAGGACCATCTGATCTTCTGCTAGCAAATGTCAGAGTATGTTGCCCAGTAGTTAATTTTAATAAACCCTGATCTTCTGATGAACTTGGAACAGGGGCTGACATGTCTTCATGAACATGACAGAGAGCTTGGAAACCCATGAATTGGGACAAGTTAATGGGAAGGCAACAGTCTCAGTTTTAAATGGGCAAAAAACAGGTAATGACGCAAGGGGCAGTGGTCAGAGTAGTCCTGTGAAGTCCTACGTGTCTCTCTCCTGGGAGCTGTGGGCTGGCTGGCAGGGCCCTGAGGCTATGGCTCTTCTTCCTCTGCACAGGGCAAGCTCTGGTTGGGATGTGTGGGCAGGGAAGAGCTGGGTATGGCCTCTCTTCCAGCAGTGCTGTTAATCTTGCAGTCCACTACTCGTTACACCGGTAAATCCAGAACAAAATTCATGAGTATTTCTGCCTGATCCTTAGAAGCAGTGAATTGCCAGGTCTTCTCTAGACTTATGTGATCTCTTGCTTTTAACTGTCAGTGCTGAAGTGCACATCTATGGTTATTAGACATACCTGAGAGAAAGAGGTGAGGCTCAGTTTCAGAAAGGGATTTATATCCCCACCCTTAATTATAGATGGAATTTTGGGTACCTGAATCAAAAAAGAGTGGTCTGACAAAACAATGAGTCAAAAACTCGGCACCTAACTTTTTTTCTTAGTTGCCCAAGTGTCTGTCTTGGCATGCCCAGTAACCCTGACAGGGTTTTTTGTGGGCTGAGTGACTCTGGTTTTATCTCTCCATTGAAGCTGTGGGCTTCACATACTAGGTATCTGAACTGATGTCTGAAGAAGGGTCTAAAATGTTTACTGCAAGTACTTGGTGGATAGTGTTTCCTGTTGCCTAATAGTTGTCCCAAAAAAGGAGAGCTGAATTTAATTGCTTCCTCAGTTTGAGGGGAATTGAATCCCATGTTCTAGCCCTTAGAAAATAATACCGATCATGGGTATCTTTATTTAAAAGAAAGTTTATGATTTTGCCACTTGTTCATGCTGGAGCTAGGCCATTGAGCAGAAAACAGTACAAAGTTATATAAATACCTGCAGGGAGGGTGCTAAGAGGACGGAGGCAGGCTCTTTTCAATGGTGCCCAGTGCAGTGGCAGGACCAGATGTGATGGGTTCCCTCTGAACATCCAGAAGCACCTTTTCCCTGTGAAGGTGACGGAGCATTGGCACAGGTTGCCCAGAGAGGTGGTGGAGTCTCCATCCCGAGATAACTCAACAGCCGTCTGGGAATGGTCATGGGCAACTGGCTCTAGGTGGCCCTGCTTGAGCAGGGGCTTGGACCAGATGACCTGCACGGGTCCCTTCCAACCCCAACCATTCTGTTGTTCTGTGGTTTGTTAGGAGAGTGAAAGGTAAACAGCAAAGGTGAACCCTTATTCTATGGTGCAGAGATGATGGTATCGGGAAGAGTTAGGAGGCCTTCACTACAGCTTGTGCTCCTAATACTGTGTATAAATTTTTAGCAGTGAACTGTTAAAAAGAAATGGATAGCCAGAGCAAGAGCCAACATAGAGGGCTCTCAATGCAGCAGCCTCAGCATTTCTGAGTTTAGTTTCTGACCTTGACAGTTTAAAAGCAACTCACAGACAGATTCTCACTGAGTCACAGTTTTAAACAGCGTTAGTCACTTCCAGCAAAAAAGTGTTGGAAGTTGTTCTTGTTGGATGGTTTCTATTTAGAAACTGATTCATTTTTCTCTGTGTCTCTCTCTGCACATGTAAGATGCCTTTCAGGTCTGTCAGTCTCAGTATGCATGTCAGGTGGCACACATACTTTGTGAAGCATTTATAGTTTGGTATTTTACTCCATCCTATGTAATTTTCACATTAATTGTCAATCATGCTTGCAAAGCATCTTTCAGCAGCTTTTACAAGCTGAGTTTTCATAGTTTAACATCTCATTCACTGTTGAGATACATGGTTGGTTACTTCTGTGGTATAAATTCAAGGTAAACCATAAAACCCCCAACAGCAGTAATCTCACGTGAAATTCAGATCCTAACCTTTTCAGATACTTTGAATGAACTCAGTCCCTTTTGCAACTGCATTCCCGGAGATAATACTCATACCTGAAGAGCTGCCATGCTCTAGCTCTCTAGCTGTAAAGTGTGTGTCATGAATAATGACTTAGGAATCTAATGCAGTGAATTCCCCTCCCAGGATCATTTATCTCCTTTTTTTTTTTTTNTTTCTTTAGGCCCAACTTGAACCTAAGAATTGTTCAGTAGTTTATACTGTGCAAAACCAGTTGCTTTTAGCAATACAGAACTGAAACGTGTTTACCCAAGTTACTTTCTTAGTTTCTAGTAAGCACAGATTTTTAAGCGTGGGAATAGATTGTATGCATAAATGAGTCAATAGCTAATGGGTGCAATATTAAGAAAATGATTTACGTGATAACGGGTAATTTAATTTCTTTTCCTGCTGACATACTGTAGCTTTGCATTTTGTTCACTATGTAAGAATTGAATGATTCACTTAGTGACCTGTAGTACCCAAAGGCTGAGGTTAGAAGTGGATTAGTGAGTTAAATAGCCACAATTCCTTCATAAAGCTGAGTCTGTCACATCCTACTCTAGGCAGAGAACTCTGGCTTCTGTCCTCCGCTCTGTAAGCATCCGTAAAGCTTTTTTTTTTTCTCCTGCATAAGTTGTGCTTTGGGAAGATATGTTGTATTAATGCTTGTGGTGGGTTTCTGTCAGTAATACTTGATGATCTTAGTGGAAATCGATGTGACTATCTAGTTCTGTATCAGATGAAGTGCTTGTTCATGTAGAGAGTGAGCTCTGGAGATAATGATGCAGGAGAAGCATGACTGATCTTTGGCGAGAAGATGGGTGCAAAAAATCGTGCTTCAGCTGGAAGCCACCATCCAGCACTTGGAGTGGCAGTGAGCAGGCTATCTAGCACCCTTAATGGATTGGAAGTTACAAAACTTGACACTGTGAGAATGGTAGGAATAAAGGAAGAATTGGAGCATCCTGCTGTTTTTCTCCCCATCTCCCATAGGTACGATGGGAGACTGGTTACAAACACTAATATATCTCTTGAGCCAGGTGACTGTCTTGAGTGTCCTGGTACTTTACCTTGCAGCAGTCAGTGAAGACAGCTCTTTCATGTTGTTGGATATAGGCTCAGTGTGTAGCAAAAAGAAAATGCTAGGAGTTACTGGGGAAGGAATAGAGGAATATGCTACTCTATGAACCTGTGGTCTGTCATGCTTTGAATAATTATCAGACCTGCCTTTGTTGCTCCTATCTTAAAGAGGGTACTGTAGACCTGGAGAAATGGTACAGAAATATGATAAGGGTGAGCAGAAGTATGTGGTGACTCCTGTACTGGGAGAGATTAAATAGTCTGTGATTCTTTCACTTGGAAAAGAGATGAGACAGTTGTTAAAAATGTATTAAAAATAATTATGGGGTAGAGTTTGTGATTAGGGAACCACCATTCACAGGTCTTTTTTTCTTTCTATAAGCACAGAACTAGTGAGGAAAACAGGATGGAAGTTTTAAACTGGATGGAAGTTTTGAAACAAAATGAAATAATTGTTTGTGCCATAGTTAAATACTGGAGCATCCCACTACCATTTATGCCAATAATTAAAAAATGTTCAAGAGGTAAAATCCATGTAAATAAATCCATGGAAGAAAGTTCCATCAGCAGCTATGTAAAATAAAAAGCAGATAAAGCCTTTAGTTCAATAATCTGTTAACTGCATATTATGGAATACTGTGAGACCATATTGTATATTTGCCCTATTGTTAGACATTTTGCCTAAGCATCTGTTCCTGTTTATTCTGAGACAAGACTGACCTTTTTTTCTGACTCAGTGCAGCCATAACTATGAACTTGTAGAGCTGATTTTTCAGTTTGTTTGGTTTTTTTCCCATCCAATCTCTCTTTCTAGGAGAGATTCTTCAACATAGCAGCTGTTTGCCCTCTTTCACATAGCAGGCAAATAGCTATATGGCAGAGTAGAAGGGTAGGTGGCAGGGTAGGTCTCTGTAATGACTGTGTGCCTTTCAGATTAATTTTTAAGAGATCAGGGCGAGAGAATATGCGATCTGTACACTATGGGTTTTACAAATATATCTATCTGTACTCTCATTTAGCTTTAGAAAGCTGAAAAATGAAAACAGTCCAGAAACCCAAAGAAGTAAAACAAGCGCACCGTGGGAGGAAAATGGCCCACAGAGGTAAGGCAAGGCATGATGTCTTAGGTATTGTGCAGTGGTAATTATCATGCCATGGCAGCAGATTGAAGGATACTGATATAGTATATTGATGCATTAACAGGGTCACAAAAAATCTGTTTTGCATATAAGAAGACAGGTCCTGTCATGGATAAATAATCAGTTAAAATTTAGGAAAGTAGGTGTAGGTGGAAGTGGTTAGTGGATGAGACTCACCAGTGTCTTTCCACAGAGATCTGTTCACAGACCTCTGCTCTTGAGTATATTTGTCAAAGACCTGGAAAAGGGGTGATATAAGGCTTGGTGGTGGCACAGAACTGTTTAGGATAGGGAGAGTGAAAGTTGTCTGTGAAGAGTGGCAGAAAGACCCCTAAAGTACGAATGACGAGTGTCGTGGTTTGGCCGGAACCAGGACAAGTCATTCTATGGTGGATGATGTTGAGTCAGTAAATGTACAGAGGCACCATGGGGGCAAAAAAATAACCCTAGATTTCTGAGTAAAATGAGGTACTGTGGAATTATAATGGAAAACATCAGCTATGTAGCATTCAGAAAAACAATTAGCAATTATTAGGAAAGCAAGAGAACGGCATTATGCCATTACATAAATTTGTGGATCGCGTATTTGCTCCATGAATTGTGAGTGCAGTTCTTATGTCCTTATCTCAGGAAAAGGAAAAGGCTTTGAGAGGGTCAGCAAGGGTAATCAAAGGTGTGAATGGCTGTACAGGAAAATCTGTACAAGGAGCAACGGAATAGGCCAGGCAGGACACTTATGTCAGTCTGGGAAGGAGATCATTTCAGGATATGTGGTCTAGAAAATCGTGAGTAGTACAGAGAAAGAAGAAAGAGATAAGGATTGTATTTTTCCAGCGTAAGGACTTGGGATCTTCGGGTGACACTATTGGAGGTAGTTTAAAAGCATTGAGAAAGACACTGAGTAGAGAGAGTACTGAATAGGAGACCTGTGGTCCTTTACAAGGTGTGCTGGAAGATAGTGGATTCCTGGGAAAAGCTGAGTGAGTCATGGTAGAGCCCAACGGCTTCTGAAGACAGAGGTGTAGCAGCTGTCTCAGTAAGCTAGCTGGAAATAGCAGTGGGGGGGCTGTCATACATATTTAACTTCTTGCTTCCTGGAGGTGGTTGCTTATGGCCACTGTTGGAAATAGGCCACTGAGCCAGACAGCAAACCAAGTGTACTCCAGAATCATCTCCAGTTATGCAATGATTCAGATCCATACATGGTGTGTCTTTTGGGGCACCATGTTAATTTACCCTGTGGGCTCCTTCTGTAAACATCAAGAATTTTCAGAGTAAGGACACGGCAGTGTGCAAATATTCTCTTGCTAGGATGGATCTTTATTTGTGATTTTAGAAAAGAAGTGGTGTCAGCTTTTCACATGACGCCTCCAGCATTAAAATAGCTCTCAAGGTAGCAAGAAGTCTGATCCCCCAGGACCCAAGGAATGGCAGGACTGAGTTTTTGCAAGTTCATCTATTCTAGAGGACTATGCAGTTTTAGACAGTGAAGCAGACTGTGTGCTGCACAGAGGCTTTTTCACAGCATCTAATAATGATTCTCATTGAGATGAACTGTGGCAATATTTCAACTATGCCGACCAGTGCTGTAATCAGCAATCTCCAGAAGCAGGTGAAGAAGAATGTATCCAATTTGAAGGCCAGAGCATTTTAGGAAAGCAAAAGAAATATCTTAACTGCAATTTTGTGAGGATATCATATTTACGACATAGTTGTTGTGAAAAGGGTTGAGTAATGTTAGATAAAGATGCGTGGTTGAGTTTAGCATCCTTCCTCCAAAAAGCTGAGGAACATCAGTAGACCACCTTGGAGTGATAGGTGCTCCATCGCAGGCTCTGTTACACTGTTGGAAGAGGTCCTTACACTGTAGGAAGGTATCACAGGATAATCCATACTAGCATTTGATCGTCTACATGTAATTCGGTAACAACCCAACCCAGTGGATCCCACCCAGGCTTAAGAACATACCCTAAAGCTTGAAACACCTCCACAACATTGGCAGAGGTTTGTGTGGGTGAACAGTAGAGAGATGGAGCTAAAATTGTTTCACAGTCTCAAGCATTAGCTCTGTGATGAAGACATATATGGTGACAGGAGCACTGTTTTCATACTTATATTAATGGAAAACATAAAGAATAGAAGTGCATTTGAATGCCTAGCTCTGGGTTGGGTAACTCATACTAAAGCACAGAAAATTTATAATTCTAAAAGAATAAGTATATACTTGGTTCTATATTTGGTAAGCTTAGAGCTTGTTGGCTTGACAATGAAGAGGTCTCTCTCCTACATTTTCAAGGTTCAGCGTAAAATATTTATTGCTGTAAAGCAGTATTGTCTGTATTTACATAGCACATGCACACACACCCCCCCATACATGTATAGTTGTATATGTGTGTGTGTGAGCCTTCTCATTTTTGTAGGCTGGATCTCAGTTCGCTCGCCTAATTCTCCTGGAAGTTTTAAAGCCAACTGTTCTTCCTTTTTAACCCTAGCGGCCTGTATAATTCTCCCAGTGAACGCAATAAATCACCCAAGTTTCCTTACTCTCGGCGACGGAACCCATCAGGTGGCAGCGAGAATGAGTCTGGACAGCCGGTCCGGAGGAGGTAAGAGCCCTGTGGTTAATTACTGTTAGCTTCTCACAGTAAAAAGCTTGAGGTCCTGCATGTTCTGTGTTGAGTAAAGGCTCTTGGAGGTACAACTGGGTCCTGGGAAAAGGGGTACTTCAGGGGCCAGTTGTTAGTCCAAACCCCCCCCCCCTGAGCAAGAATACCAGATCTGCTTTTGGAAAGGAAGCTTTGGTCAGGCTTTTTGCCTGTGTGCTGTTCCAAGTACTAGGAAAACAATGTTAAAATATGAGAAAGTGTTACACATGTCAGAAGTTGCATTATTGGCATGCACAAGATCCTTTCAATTGCTGCAGCTATTTTTCCCTTGTGAAGGAAAGGATTGATGGATGTTGTTTGCTTGACAATGAGCTTCTAATACAGAGCAGTGTTTTGTTTTAAGTACATTGCTTTGCTGTAAGTGCAACAAAGATTAAAGAAATGAGCCATAAAGCTGTCTTCAACACTCCCGTGTGTGAATTACTTTACATTAGAGAGGATGCCAGCAAAAATACAATTATGAGATACTTAATGTGTTTCTAAGGGGTACGTGTTTAACTGAGTGACTTAGAGAAGTAAAATTAAATGGATGAAGATTCTGTGCCGAGTGTCCTGGAGTATGTCTAAAATGCGAATTACAGGGACAGTTCTGAAGTGATACAGTTTTGAGAGACTACATGTTACCTGGGATGACTTGTCCTGCTGAGAAGCTGCTTTCATCACTGCTGTACCCTGGTGCTGTGGTCTGCTGTGAAGCCTAGACAAGCATAGCCTCTGTGCCATATTCACCACAGTCTTCTAGGACTACCTTACAAGCCAGCATTTGGAGTTACTTCTCTTTCTGACACTTCTGATTACCTGTTTGGCTTTCAGAGCTAGGGTTTGCAAAAGAATCTCTGAAGAGGCAGCTGTATCTCTGAGGAAATGTAGTTAGATGTGGAACTTTTATGTCTGTCAGGTTTCTGAGCTGCCCTTTTATCTGCTGTTAGCTGTCTGGAGCAGGAGTGAAGAAACTCACCCATGGTGTATGCTTAGTGACCTCATGCCTGAGTTAAAATACATGAGCTTAGCTCTCTCTAAGTCAATACAGTTATGTTGATTTACCTTGTTGGGTAGAGCCCTTGTAAGTGTTAATAGCAATGTGTTTCCTGAACGGATTTTCTGATTCATTGCTAGCTTAGTTGTCAGAAGGACTTGTTGGGCTCTGTAAAAAACAAAGGAATAGAGATGTGTGACGCAAAGTTGTCTTGTACCAAGAAGAGAACCGTGTTTGCACGCTTTGCAGTAAGAAATTTTTTGAGATGCAAAGTATTTATCATCTGGGATTTGCATTTGGCAGATCAACTCGGTGAGCAGGTGGTCACGCCAATAGCAAGTTTTCTCTTGGGACACCACACCAACAACATGCTTTTAAAAGTCTTATCTCATATGTGAGACTGTCAAGACTGACAATAGTAGGTAGATGCTAACCTAATTATGTCTTCCTGAATCTTGGTTTTATTTGTGCACTTTCTTCAACTGTTTCATAACAATAGCTGTATTGTTTATGTACTCCTTACTGTAATTAAGAGCAAAATATCGGGCTCTGCTATGCTGGAAACAGTAGGAAATTCTAAAAGCCACCATACCATGCTTAACCTTGCAAGTCAGAGGTTTGCAATGACAGCTTGAATGGGCTCATGCCTTCGCAACTTATTGAGGTGTCCTGAAAAGTTTAAAACAAGCACGTTCCCTTTTTCTCTGCCTTAAATCATACGGAAAAAAAATAGCTTTGTAAAGTTTTTTGGGGTTGGGTTTTTTAAAATCTATTTTTAATTTTTAAAATTTTTTATATAATATGGCAGGTTTTTTGTACTTGTGTTAAGTGACCCCATGGTATTTCATTAAAACTTCCTTAATGTTACAGGAAAAATCAAAACAGTGGCGAAGATTCAGATTTAAAGCAAAGGAGAAGGTAAATATATAATCTAGATGAAATGATAGTGAGGGTACTGATCATATTTTAGTTCTATGCATCCTCTCCCTTCCTTCCTTCTCCCCCATGTTCTTAAATGTTTAAAAGGCTTGTTGAGTTTCTTTCCTTTCTTATTTTTCGCTAAAACCCTGTGTAGCATAACCTCATCACAGTACAGATTCCTACAAGCTGCCTTGCATGTTGTTACCACACCACGCTAGAAGCAGTTTGTGGAAGCTGACTGAAGACTGTTCTGCAACTTGCAAGTCAATTCCAGAAGCTTTAGCTTTTGGATTTTGCATCTGCATATTTTTGAGTTCTCCAGCCTTTCAGTCCACTTTCAGTTAATCTGTTTTGAAACCAAGCGTAGAGTCATTTGAGATGAGTTGTCCTACAAAAGGTAAGTGCAGAGACATATGCAACTTCTTAAGGCCTTCTCACCATCTTTTGCTGAATTTTTTCTTTTGCTTCTTTTTTTTTTTCCCCACTGTGCAGTCTTGACTAGTTGACACATTTCCAAATTAAATGCTGGTGTGAATTTGGGTGTGCCCTTCAACAGCTTCAGCTTTTGGCAGATTTTTGCATCTGGAATTCTCTAGTGCCACATCTGCCTGCCGTCACTCTGTACTGTGCGTCTCCTCACTCCTATCCTTCTGCCCTGGCTGATGGAAAAAGGAGACAGTGCAGCACATTTCGATGTCAGAGTCTCCTGAAGCTGGTGAAGGAGAGGAGGCACTCCCAGGATCTGATTCACTGCTGCAGCACAGGAAAGGAGCTCTGGCAGAGATACAAACATCTCGGGGACAATTGCAGGAAGTCAGGGAAAGTGCTCATGTACTTAACACCTATTATAAGAGAACAGATTATTTTTTTGAAGGATGTTACCATTATAAGCTGCCAGTGACAGTCCTGTGGTAGATTTCCAGCATGTAAAACTCAGAGGATTTAGTTAGGCAGCTCAGTGCTCAGGAGGGACCTCTTCCCAAAGGCTGTGCTTGCTGTATTACATTACAGATGTACAGGTTTCTTACTGTATATTGGAACAGAGCTTCTCCACTGGAGAAGAGTTGGCTACTCTCCTGTCATTTTAATCAGTAAAGTACTGCACCAGAATACGAGCCTTTTCTGTGAGCTGTTTCTCTGAAATACCAAATCCTGCAGCCCATGCCACCCCCAAAGCCTCCTCCTGGACTGCATTTGTTCTGTGTCTCCTGCCAAACTGACTACGCCTTCTTTCTTGCTTCTTATTGTCAGACCATATAGATATGCAAAATATCAAATATATTGCATGACAAGAAAGCATGAGCAGAAAGGATGAAAGGTGCTTTGCAGTTGTCAGAGATCAGGATGATCTCATGTGTTCTTGCACCTGACTGAGGAAACCACCTTTTTCCCCATTTTTGGTCTTCTATTCAGTTCAGTAAAAGCTGCTGTTTAATATTCAGTGAAAGTTAATATTCTGACAGCCAGCATGAGCAGCTGCCACTCAGCTGACAGCTCAGCAGCCCTTCTGTCTCCCCGCAAGTGATTTCCTGACAGGGAACACAAGGTAATTTGATGTGCAGTATCCAGAAGGTGGATCAGATTTCCATTCCTGAAAAGCTAGAGAAAGGCTTATCTTGAATTTGAGCAAATAGGATGTTTTATCTTGCACTTCCCCTGCCATGGTGTGATTTTTTGCTGCCTTGTTAACTTATGAGTATTATTGCTTAGGTCAGAGTGCTGAGAAATGGAGAAGAGCAGAGTTGCTTCCTAACTTTTAAGACCGAGTGTTCCTTGGATGACTAGTAATGAGAGTAATTCAAGAGAAGTGGAATATTTATTAAACATCTAATAAGATTTGGGGGAAGAAAAAGGTTGGGGCTTGTAAGGTCTGCTGCAGTTCTAGGGCATTTATTGCTCTGAACCTGCCGAGTCACAGTATCTTTGGGACACCATCTCTGAATCTTCCTTCTTTTGGGTTACATTTTTCTGTAGTAATACGCATCTTTCTTATCCCCACTTTCAGCTTTGCACAGAAGTGTGTATTTTCACCTGAGAAACTGGCTATCCTAAGCTTCTCAGTGCCTTTAAATTGCAAGCCATGAAATTTGGGGATGGGGAGAGGTTTCTGCTTCTCCTCCAGGGAAATTTCACTTTTCCAAGTCTGTTCCCTGCAGACTACCTGGGCTGAAGTGATTTTTCTTGGCTTTGCTTTACTTGTTATTCTAAACCATTTTAGTTTGAATGGGAGCTATTTGTTAACTATCTCCTAGTTTGGTAGAGGGGGGAGACCAGACTCTGAGGCATTTCATGACACAGGAATTTGATAAAACCAGCCATAATTCACTGGGATTATGGAGACATTCATGAGACTGTCAGCTGTGTCAGAAGGACATTGTATCTGTAACAGTGCCCTACTTTCTGAGCTGGAGATGTGTGATGTGTCCCTGGCCAGATACGACACGCAGGGGAGGTCCATGCTGCAGCTATTCTGTTCCCAAGAAAGCCTCTTGTCTTCTCTTGCCCTGTTTGGGCTCTTCTCCCTGAACTGTTAAAACATGCTGTGAGCAGGTGCTTGTCATCAGCTTCCAACCTTGTCATGAAATGCTTCCCCTTACTTGTTGCCCACACCTAATGAACTGCCTTCACTCCTCAGCTTGTTTGAGGTATAGTTTAATACATCTGTTCTCTTAGGAAACTGGCTCGTCACAGAGCACACGAAAAGCCAGGAGGCACAAGAAAGTATGTGTGTCTGCCAGCAGCATCAGGAGTAATCCTCTTGTATCTCCTATCTCATGTCCAGAGACTGCAGAAAATTCCTGTTTTCCATTGCAGGAAGACCATCACTGATTCTAGCTCCAGATATCCCAAGTCCTTCTAGGCCAGCTCATGTTAATATTGATAATCTTTCCCCATTAATCAGTTGGGCTGTCAAAGCCACAGAGAAACGTGTCTTTTCTTTTGAGTCATTCAGAGACCATCATTACACTAAAGAGTGGTCCAAGCCAAGTTTTGATGCAAGTGCTGTTTTTTAGGACCTAGCCCAGCAGTACAGTAACGGAGACCTGGTTTCTAGGACCAGGACCAGAGCCCTGACAGCTGCTCTTTCTGCTCCAAAATGTTCATCGGTGGCAATCAAGGATTTAAGCGTCTCAGGTGGTAGTGGCCAAGCACTTTTCTCTATTGAGAGGTTGGCATATTGCCATTTTCTTCTTGAAGTTCAGCATCAGCATGTTCCTCCAGTCTTTTTCAGAGCCCTAAATGTCACATTACCTCTTGAAGCTTTGCAGTCAGAGATCATACTAAAGTAAGGGCTTTATTATTTTCTTTTCCCCCTCACATGACGCACCATTTTTGTAGCTGTGCATCCTGTCATCCCAAAACTGTGTTGATACATACACCTGCCAATCTGTGCCCTTCAGCCTTTCTGTATTTATAAAGATCAGCAGAATCACAGTGTTAGTGGTGTTTATTCCTTACTGCCTGACACCTGAAAAATTTTATGAATTTACTAGAAACCATGCGGAAGTTGGGGTGAGTAGAAAAAAGACAGATCTGGTGACCATTTTGTTTTGCCAGCAAAACCAGAATTACTTTGATGTCTCTGTTGGGTGTTTCACAATATGCAGTAAGAAAAGAGCCAGAATGCATACAGTTCAAAGACAAAACATTTCACACCTCAAAGAAACACTTCATGGTTGTGTACACACAAAGAATGCTGAGAGATAAAATAAAACAAACAAACAGAAATAGGGTGCAATGATTCAAAAGGAAAATAGCACTCACCTGGCAGGGCAGTCTGGGTACACTGCCTTCAGAGCAGTTATTCCAAATCAATTAATGAGAAACAGACAATAGAACTTTCAGGTGTAGGCAAGCCCTCTAGAGTCTTTTAATTCTCGTTTTCCTGGTAATGTCTTTACAATGTTTTTCACGCCTTGTTTGAAACTGCAGTGCTTCTTAGAAGATGTTAGTAGATAAATTAATCTCCAGATGTTGTTTTTCTCCTCTACAGATCACGGTCTCGCTGTAACACCAGCAGCGGCAGTGAATCAGAAAATTCCAACAGAGAGCATCGGAAGAAGAGAAATAGGTGAACATTATATATTTCAGACACAGAGACATGAAACACAAACAAGTAGAGAATTGACTTTTCTGAGGTAGACCTAATAAGAAGGAATCTAACATGTTTTTATATGCGTACAGTCCTCCTGAGGCAGCTTAAGGTCCCTTTTTCCATAAGAAGAGAAGTAACTGCCAAAACTAATATACATTATAGGTGGATGCTATGAATGCATACCCTCCGGTTGCTTGGGAAGAGCTCATTAATGAGCTACAAAATCAACTGGGCCACATTTACAAAAGACTTGCAATATTAATGCTAATAAAGTGGATAAAGGCGATGACAAGATATTCACATCATATACTTCAATACCTCAAAAATTTCAAGTGAGGAGTTTTATGAGATAATAAAATTTTGAGGACAATACTCAAAAGATATTTTAGTGGATCTGAAACTCAGTGTTGTTTTTACATGCATGCATTTAATTGTATAAATATTTTTAGTTTCTAAAATGTGAAATGTGGGCCTAAACCCCAAATGTGTCAGTGTCAGCTTTCAGTAGGACAACAACAGTTGTATGATGCTAGCAAGTTCTGGATTTTTTTTGTATTTTATTTTTCTTGTCACTATAAGAAAAAGATGGCATAAAACCTGATTTATTGTAGCAAAAAATTCCTTTAAAACTGCAACTTTTATGTTGCATTTGAGATAACAGCATTTGAGTTATTTATGGAAATACATTTTTTAAAAGTACATACAGTTTCTTCATATTGCATAAACAGAGCATAAGAGTACTATCACTAGACAAAAGAGGAGCTGTTTGAGGCAAATTTTCTAAGAACCTGTCTGCACAAGCTGCCAGTGATAACTGATTTTCAGATGTTTTGAAGCTCTTAGAAATGATTATTTGCTGGATAATGCAGCAGAGGGATGGTGTGTAACAGTATTTTAAGCATGATTTGCAACAGTTAGATGCTAAAAAATCATTGTGACGTTCAGATGGGTGGGTATGAAGCATAATTGAGCCCTGAGATTTCTTTGCAGTTTACTTAAACCAGAGCACAGTCTTGTGAGATACTCAGCTAACAATAACCTAGTGTGCATGGAAGACTTGTTTTTCAGGTGAGCTCTGAAGTTTGAATGAAATGCTGAGTATAGTTTCAGTCATCAGTAGGTAAATGGTATTTGGTATCCCTTTTTCTTAGAGCACTCTTGCCAGGCTTTTTCTCCTGTGAAACTTCTTGTTCAGGGAGCTCCACAAGCAAGTGAAGGAAATTAGAGACTGACCACAGGAATGTTTTTAAGAGCTTCTTGCAATATAAAGATTGGATTGTACAAGGGATTAAGTACTTCTTATCATTTTATGAAGAATAAAAGGGCCTTTACCCTACCCTTCCTTCCTCACCTCATTGAAAAGTGCTTAAAATTAAAGAGAAAAAACCTCAATGTGTGGATTGTTTCTATGTTTTTCACATGTTCATAAGTGTAAGGTGCATTGGAAATGTTAATGTTGCAGCATCTCTGACTCTTAGGTGGTCACTTGAAATCAGACCAGATCAAAAGTCATTATGCACGTTAAAGTAAACACAGCACTAAATGAGCTGTAGCTCTGAGACTTATTCTTTGCCATCAGGTGCAGGAAAACCAACAGTCATAAAGAATTCCTGCATTTTGTCAGCAGCCACAGCAGGAATATAATAAGCTGAAAGGGCACAGGCACTGAATAGCTTTACTGATAGCAGAGGTGAGCCAGCCCTAACAGGATTAATTGGGACAGTGTAGTGAGGCTTGCAACTGCTGTTACTCAAGCTTTCCCTGTTGCATAGATTAATGCTAATTTATTTCCTAGTATGACAATCAATCAGATCCCTGTCACAAGCAGACACAAAGTTGTATTGTTTTATTGGAATAAAATGACTGAATGCTCACATTACCTGAAAGAATCTGGTTCTGATCATAAAAGAGTAGAATAACTTGTTCATGTGGGAAGAGATCACTGTGAACAATTTATCAGATGAAAACAAATTATCAAAGAAAACCAGAAATGCAGATGAGAACTTCTGAAGGTAAAACACTGAAAAAAGTGTAGGGAGGAACTCATAGAAATTGAGGAAGAACCCATGGTGAGCATATTTCAGTCATAGAAGAAATGTATTTGCTTTTTTTAATGGTGTAGTCAAAATATATTGTGTGGAGAAAAGTATATTAAACTAGTTGACAATGCATACTGAAGCATAGCTTTCTACTTAACAATACTTAGAAAATCCATCAGATTAGAATCACAGAATGACTGAATGCTTGAGGCTGGCAGGGACCTCTGGAGGTCATCTGGTCCAACTGCCCTGCTTAAGCAGGGCCACCTAGACTCAGTTGCCCAGGATCATTCACCGATGCCTTTTGAGTATCTCCAAGGGTGGAGACTCTAACAACCTCCCTGGGCAGCCTGTGCCAGTGCTCGGTCCCCTTCACAGGGAAAAATATTTTCTGGCTGTTCAGAGGGAAC
>VXBO01009257.1:175702-192840 GCA_013400135.1 Rhinoptilus africanus
GGATCACCTCCCCTGACCTGCTGGCAATACTATGCCTAATGCAGACCAGGACACCATTGGCCTTCTTTGCAGCAAGGGTATGTTGCTGGCTCATGTTCAAGTTGGTGTCCACTGGGATGCCCAGGTCCTTTTCAGCTAGTTTTCAATACACCTCACTATCTACTCATCCAGTCCATACTTCAACAGCTTTTCTATAAGGATCTTGTGAGAAACAGCACTGAAAGCCTTCCTGAAGTCCAGGCAGACAGTGTGCACTGATCTTCCCTCATCTACCAGGCCAGTCATTTGTTGTAGATGTTTCTCAAGTTGATGAAGTGTGACTACCCCTTGGTGAATCTGTGCTGACTACTCTTGATTGCTTTCTTGTCCTTCATGTGCCTGGNGTGAGCTCTGTCCAGTTTGGACCCTCTGTTCAGGTATTTGTATGTGTGGATAAGATCCTCCTGAGCCTTCTCTTCTCCAGGCTGAACAGTCCCAGCTCTCTCAGTCTTTCGTCCTAGGAGAGATGCTCCAGTCCCTTCATCATTTTGGTGACCTTTCGCTGAAGTCTCTCCAGTATGTCCATGTCTCTCTTGTACTGGGGAGCCCAGCACTGGACGCAGGTTCTCCAGGTGTAGCCTTATCAGTGCTGAGTAGAGGGGAAGGATCACCTCCCCTGACCTGCTGGCAATACTATGCCTAATGCAGACCAGGACACCATTGGCCTTCTTTGCAGCAAGGGTATGTTGCTGGCTCATGTTCAAGTTGGTGTCCACTGGGATGCCCAGGTCCTTTTCAGCTAGTTTTCAATACACCTCACTATCTACTCATCCAGTCCATACTTCAACAGCTTTTCTATAAGGATCTTGTGAGAAACAGCACTGAAAGCCTTCCTGAAGTCCAGGCAGACAGTGTGCACTGATCTTCCCTCATCTACCAGGCCAGTCATTTGTTGTAGATGTTTCTCAAGTTGATGAAGTGTGACTACCCCTTGGTGAATCTGTGCTGACTACTCTTGATTGCTTTCTTGTCCTTCATGTGCCTGGAAATGATTTCCAGGATTAGCAGCTCTATCAACCTTTCTGGCGATCAAAGTAAGGCTGACCAGCCTGTGATTAATTCCCCAGGTGCTCCTTCTTGCCCTTCCTGAAAGTGAAGTGGTTTTTGCTTTGCTCTAATCTTTGGGCAATTCTAGCAATTGCCATGATCATTGAGAGTGGCCTTGCAACGACATCAGCAAGCTCACTCAGCACTCACAGTTGTATCACATCAGGGCCCATGGACTTCCGTATGTTCAGTTTGCTTAAGTCTTCCCATGACCTGATCCTCTTCCGCCAAGGGTACGTCTTCCTTGCTCCAGCCTTTTACCCTGGCCTCTGAGACCTCAGATTCCTGAAGGCCAGTCTTGCTAGTGAAGACTGAGGNTGGGATGCCCAGGTCCTTTTCAGCTAGTTTTCAATACACCTCACTATCTACTCATCCAGTCCATACTTCAACAGCTTTTCTATAAGGATCTTGTGAGAAACAGCACTGAAAGCCTTCCTGAAGTCCAGGCAGACAGTGTGCACTGATCTTCCCTCATCTACCAGGCCAGTCATTTGTTGTAGATGTTTCTCAAGTTGATGAAGTGTGACTACCCCTTGGTGAATCTGTGCTGACTACTCTTGATTGCTTTCTTGTCCTTCATGTGCCTGGAAATGATTTCCAGGATTAGCAGCTCTATCAACCTTTCTGGCGATCAAAGTAAGGCTGACCAGCCTGTGATTAATTCCCCAGGTGCTCCTTCTTGCCCTTCCTGAAAGTGAAGTGGTTTTTGCTTTGCTCTAATCTTTGGGCAATTCTAGCAATTGCCATGATCATTGAGAGTGGCCTTGCAACGACATCAGCAAGCTCACTCAGCACTCACAGTTGTATCACATCAGGGCCCATGGACTTCCGTATGTTCAGTTTGCTTAAGTCTTCCCATGACCTGATCCTCTTCCGCCAAGGGTACGTCTTCCTTGCTCCAGCCTTTTACCCTGGCCTCTGAGACCTCAGATTCCTGAAGGCCAGTCTTGCTAGTGAAGACTGAGGTGAAGTAGGCATTCAGTACCTCAGCCTTTTCCATGTCTTGTGTCACCAGGTTCCCTGCCTTATTCAGCTGTCAACCCTATCCTTCCTTTTGTCACCTGTCTACTTATAGAAGCCTTTCTTGTTGCCTTTGATATCCTTAGCCAGATTCAATTCCATTTGGGTTTTGGCTTTTTTAACCTCATTGCTGCATGCTTGGGTAATGTCTCTATATTTGTCCCATGTTACACATCCCCGCTTCCACCTTCTACATGCTTCTTTTTTGTGCTTGAGATTTTCCAGGAGCTCCTTGGATTAGCAGCTCTATCAACCTTTCTGGCGATCAAAGTAAGGCTGACCAGCCTGTGATTAATTCCCCAGGTGCTCCTTCTTGCCCTTCCTGAAAGTGAAGTGGTTTTTGCTTTGCTCTAATCTTTGGGCAATTCTAGCAATTGCCATGATCATTGAGAGTGGCCTTGCAACGACATCANTCCATATCCCACTGGACTTTTTCAAGGAGATCTTTGAAGAGGCCAGAGTCTTCTCTCCTGAAGTCTTGGGTTGTCATTTTCTTTTTTGCCCTCGTCTCTTCTCTCAGGGTCCAGAATTCCACCATTTCATGTTACTGTATGCAAGGCTGCCTTTGACCTTCACATCCCGAGCAAGCCCCTCATTGTTGTACATGGTACCTAAACGATAACTACCTGCTCACATATTTTGAATGAGATTTCAGGAATCAAGTCTTCAGAGTTGTTTGGTTGAAGAGGATTTATTATTACATAAATGTAGCTTGGTATCATATCACCTGAAATGAGGAAAAAGACATCTCTAAGTCAACAGATGAATGGTGATAGTCTTATGACTTTCCATTTTACCATCAAGTCTTCCTGCAAACAATGCCCAGTTTGTCACCGTGATAGCTATTAATCTCAACTGATTTTATTTGACAGGCCAGTAACAAGGGTTTCTTTTCTGTAAGACATAAATCAACTTGCGCCCTTGTGGAAGCAAAAAGTGAAAATGAAAGGAAAGTTGTAATGGACTCGGAGTACAAGGGCAACAGTTTTTTGTCAAAAGTAAATAGAAACTTAGGTTTGAGTTAAATTTCTTCCCACTGTTTTTGGTTTTGTTGTTGTTACTGTTGTTATCTCTGTTGTCAAAGAGCTAAAGTTTTTGCCCCAAAGTTGTTATTATTTGATCATTGCATCTAAGTAATGTATTTATGTAGAGAGTGTATTATGTTGGTCATCCTTTACATTGTTAAATGTGAGCATAGTACCTTTTTTTGCAGCTGCAACATGAATGCTTTATTGCTTCATACCTCCATCTAATAGACTTCTGCTGTGGTACAACAGTACTTTGAGTGTGCTGACACTGCTTGTTTTAATAGCTGCCATACTACTTTATATATTTAGATTTTTCTGTATTTTGCTCAAATTGAAGAGATAAATAACAATGATGAATACTGCTGTATTTTACAAGTAGAAGAAAGGAGGCAGAGTAGAAATATGAAGTACTTGCAGATAAATGCATGCATTGCTCAGGACTGTGCTTGCCATGCAGCAGTAGATATATAAAAATGTCAATATTGTTATTAACAATGACAAGCAAATAATAATTGAGTTTAGCAGAAGGGCATATAAGGAAGAAAGCATAAGCAGTAGTGGATGGCTGAGCATGTGACCAAATGAGAGTAGGAATGTGCAGGGGAAAGAAAATTAAGGTGTAGATGGAAAATAAATAAATTGGCTAAGTAAATAAGAAGGTAAATAAGACATCTTTCAGTGAGATATGTAGCAAAAGTCATTGTAGGGGAGAGAGAGGAATGAAATCCTGAAAAAAATGGGAAACAAAATGTTTTTTTCACATCAGTTCTTTCAAATAAAAAAGTCGAACATATGTATNGAAGCAGAATGGGATAGCAGTGTGGGCATGTGATGAAAACTGAAGCATGTATAGAGGAATAGAATCAGTACTAGCAAGGCTGATTTCGAAAGTATGAAATGGTACACAGTTCCCAGCTCGTACTTCTGTTTTCTCTTGACTGTGGTTAGGACATTATGCTCTTTTAATAAATAGTATTGAAACTTTCCAGTGGCCTTTTACAAGGCACAAAAGCTGTAGTATCCCAAGTTTCAGACACTAAGCTTTAGTTCCATTTTTTTTCCTTCAGGTTGTGTAAAAAGTAATGCAAGGGAAATATCTTGCAGTACAACAGAAGGGAGAAAACTTCAGGGAAATAAAATCTCATCTTACAGTAGTCCCAGATTTGGCAGAAGAGTTGCTTCCTTCTCTGTGTTCCTATCAAAGAGCAGTCCTGTGATGTAGTGTTGTTTTTCATCAATCTTCGGTAGCTGCAGGGGGAAATGTGTCCAGGTAGCCCTGTATGACGTCTGTGTGCTGAAGTCACTCTTGGAAATGACTGAAGCCAAGCATCCAAAGTCCAGTAGAGTCCTGCTGGTGTCAAAGTATACACATCATCTAAGATTGTGACCACACCAAAGGAAAACAGGGACTCCTGTAGGTATACTGTTTGTCAAAAGAGTCAGTGAATCACAGTTTAAGAAAGAGCCTAAGGAATACGTAAAACCTCTGCACAATGTCATCAGTGTGGTGTAGTCAGAGGCATATCTGCTAATGCACTTATCCCAGCATCGACAAACCAGGATTTCTTTGCTGTGACCATCTAACAGTAATGCTACTGAGGAATGATAGTGCTTAGTTTGGACTTTTTCTTTCTCTTTGTTGTTACATTCTGTTTAAAAATGGTCTTCAAGTGATGCTGAACAGTGGATTTTTGTTGGAAACCATATATTACTGGCAGCTATTAGGTTCTCCAAAGTCTTGAAATCTTTGCTTCTTTTATTTTGTTGTTCTTTACCTTTAAAACAGGAGGACTTTTATTTGTGTAGAACACTTCTCTGTTGTCACTGCAGTTTTACTCCCTGCTAGGCCTGAGGGTTTCCATTAGTAGAATGATGCAGAAATGATGTGTTTACTCCCTTAATGAGAGGTCATTTGTGGTGCTTGTGGAAGTGTGGTTTCAAACACGAGGTGCAGGGTCTCATGTGCTTTGTGCCAGACTACAGACCTCGTGCTCTGCTGCCGTGTGTGGGTTTCCCGAGAAGAATGAGTAGCTCTTGGTTATTTTATGGCAAGCATCTGAATGCCTTCTTCAGAGCATAGCTGTCTGCTTGACCTGTTCGGAGTTGTTTTTTGGGAGAGGTGGAGGCAAGTACTGGCAAGAGGACAGACACAACAGCGGCACTGGTCTGGCAGCCACTTGTCGTCTTTTTCTGCAAGTGACCGCTGTATGTGCGCGGCAGTTGAAGGTGTTTATACCATGTGGGGTGATTGCTGTCTCCACAAATTGGATTGTACGGGATAAAAATCACATTTCATTACTTGTTGCTGTGTGAGTCCTACTAAATCCTTAGATGGAAGTTTATGTTAATACCTGTCACCAGATTACAGGTTTAAAAAGGCTTGCTTAGAAATCAAAACCTGATGTTGCCACCTTCCACAGATGCTCAGTGCCGTTTGGTGGAGTTGTGCCTGTTTACAGTAGCTGGGGATTCAGCCCAAAATTCATTATGCATGTGATAGAAGAACTGATTAAAGGAAAAGCAGCAGCCTGCATAGCCAGTTTAGCCTGATACAATTCAAAACTCAAGGAGAAAGGTACATACTTAGTGAAGAGCAACAACAGCAACATACTTTGCATTTCCTAGGAGTCATGTCTCCATTGTAATCCCTTTATCTCTGTTTCTTTGTTTGTTTTACCTGTCAGTCTACCTGTTTTTCGTTAAACTCCTCTGGATTCCTCAGTATGCCAGTCATACTGTCCTATCAGACAACCCACTCTTGGATTGGATTTTTCTGGGTTGTTTCTAAATCACTGCTGAATTTCAAATTCCCTGCTGTGACCGAAATACGTCCCTTTGTTCCACCTTAGCATTTCGTCACACCACTCATATCTGCAACCTCAAAACTGCGAAGCATCTGTAGAAATGTGAATGGCTAAATGCTGGCACGCCAGCTGGCTTTGCTGGTTGCGTCATTGTAGAGTTACTTCAGCAAAAAGAAGAGAAATAAAAGCGTATCACATTGTTTAGAAGCACACAAGCAGAGGCAGAGGCGGAAGGCACAGGGGACAGTGCAGAATGGGTGCAATGGTGGGATTATGTATGTCTGGGGCAGCCGGGGAGGTCTGCATGCACCCTGGGCTTTGCTGCAAGTCAGGGTGAAGGGACAGCTTCCCTGTGAGTGTAACTCACTGAGGGCATCCCTGGGGGATTTTCCCTGGATCCTAAGAAGGTTTGCATACCACAACAAAGTGTTCGGACAAGTTGTAGTAGTAGAGCCTTTAATCATGATGCGGGGCTTACACTTGCTGCAGATGAGGTGGGCTGGAATATGTAAACAGGAAAAAAATTCTAGATGTTTGTCTTGGGCTGGGAAGACGAATTCAAATTGTGGGCCTGTTCTTCAAAGCCGGGGTCATTTCATTCTTGGATTACACTGTTTCTAAATAACAAACCAGTGACTTTTCTTTGATGCAGGTTCTTACATTTTAATATAATTTGGGAAAATAATTTAAAATTTAGCAAGATGAAGAGATAAAGTATTGCATTGCAGGAGATGGATTTTTGTGGGGAAAAAATACCCCATTGCTTCTCAGAGCATCTTGCACCAGGGACCTCAGACTAAGCTCCTGCTACTTCTTTCTTTTGCAGATTACGGCAAGAGAATGACATGGTTGACTCGGCTCCTCAGTGGGAAGCTGTGCTACGGCGACAAAAGGAGAAAACCCAGGCAGATCCAAACTACCGTCGATCCAGGCACAGATCTCGATCGTATGTAACCCTTGCCCTCTTTGACATGAAAATTAAGGCTTCTGTAGCATGTTAAAAAGCAGGAGGAATATCGCCAGTGTTTTGGTGGCCCTCAGCTGCTGAGGAACAGAAACTTTCACATGGCAGGTTCTCACATTAGTGGATTTGTCTTTGTGGTCAAACTTCCTTCCTATAGTGGTTTGAATTTCAGGACATAAATAACACAGGATGGTCTTTGTCCCAGAGCTGGTTAGGAGCTCTCTCCATCACCTTGGATGGAGTCCTGGATGTCTCACTGAACATTAGATCTGTAATGAGGACAGTGATTCCCCAGCCATTCTGGGCAGCAAGTCTGTGAAAACGTTCAGATTTTGTGTGATAGGTGCATGCGTTTTTGTGAAATGCATGCACACTTGTTTAATCATATAATGTCTGCAGTATTGTTCCAGATGAGACCAGCTCCTGATTGCCTCCATGTCAAATTACCATTGGCAAGCAGCAGCCAGTGATTTATTGCATCCCGATGTCAGGATGGAGCTGTGCTGCCAGGCAGTTGCTGTTACTGCTGACAGCTGGTTTTGACATGGTGAAGTTCTTGGCTTCTAAAACTGATTTTCTCAAACTTAATGAAAATGCTGATTTCTTTAAATTTACATTTTTCTTCTAATGGCATGTTTTTGGGGTATAGACACACTATTTTGTATCAGTTTGTATCCAGCCTAATTTACCGTCCAAGCAACCATCCAGAGCAAGGCCAGCATCCTTGTGCTGGGCAGGGCAGGGCAGGGCAGGGAAGGGCAAGATAGGGTCGGGTGGTTGAGGATTGCCAGGAGAGCAGCTCTGAGGCACTGGGAGAGAAGGCAAGACCTTTGAAACTGTATTCCTATGCTCCCTGCCTGGATAGCATGGGTGAGTTGTCAGCCCTGCTGCTGATGGTGTAATGTGTGGCCTCTGTAACTTACAGAGGTACTTCCTATCAACGTCTTTTCATAAATTTACCTTTCGTGTCAAGACTTGCCAAGAGAAACTGTATAATGCCCTTAAATGATTATTTCATTCATGCCAGTTGAAACCATAATCTGCACTGGTTTCCAGTATTAAAATCCACTTGAGTTCTGTTTTCAGTTGCCCGCGTTGCTAGAACTCGTTTCTGTCTCCAGTTTCACAGTGTACAGTTTTCATTCTTTTATGAGAAGTAGAATTTGCCATTAAAATTCCAAATGTTGGAATTTCTACTTTAACTGGCTTTGTACAGACTTGTTCACTTTCAGCGGCACAAAAGTCAAATGTTATTAGGTGTAATTAAGCAATGATATATTACTAAAAATCATGAATATTAAAGCTGACTTGCATGGAATCCACAAAATATAGCTGATTAAATTTGATTTACATTTTTTTACTATGTACAGAAACTGCTGCAAACTAGGAAATGTACCCAGTTAATAGTAGTTAGATTAAATTTATAGCCAACTTTTCTTTTTTCCCATAGGCCAAGTAAATTTCATTGCTTGGCCAGCACGGGCTCCCTCTTGTGGCTAACTTGACTTACGAAATGGGTTTTATTTTCCAGCACAGTGACATTCTGAGTTATATTTATTCATACTACTGCTAGCAAAAACCATAAATGTGTAGCACCTTACTGAACAGGGAAGGGTCCTGGGTGAAGCGAAGAAGTGAGGAAATACTGAAGATTTTGGATGGCTTCTCATTCTTTTGCCTGTTGTGGTGGTGATGAATATATTACTTCTTTTTGTCTCACTCTTCAGTTTAAAGAAACAAAATCAAAACAACGAAATAAGACCAAACCTCCCAAGCATGGCAGAGATCTTTAATATGTGCAAGTAGGAACTAAATAAAGTATAATGGGAATTCCTTTCAAAGTGCTTTTAAAAAAATTTAGTGAAAGGCATTTTAGCTGCTAAACTGCAGTAGGTTATAAGAGCAGTTATTTAATTTATTTTGGCTCAGCTGTTTGCTTACATGACTGGATGCAGGTCAGAGGGAAGGGAAACATATGATTCCCTAAGATGTAGAGTATGGTTGGTTTTGTTTTTAAATCTGGTCATATGGTCATTTCAATTTGTACATTTAACAATTGATACAAACCCTTCATTTTAGTAGTACGGATAAGTCTTCCACATTAAATTCCTTATTGCAGTCAGCTTAACTAGAGGTTCGCTTTGGAAGTGTGAAGTAATAGCTGAAATATTTGTTACTGTGCCTGGCACAGTGCATTTCATTTGTTTGATAATGAGTAATATTAATCATGGGTGGTGGTGAGGTGGTGGCTCCTTGGTCTTAGGAATAAAAATATTTGACAAGAATTTGACCTTTCTTTCTCCTAAAGGAATCAGCAAATAGAGAGAGCTCCCACTTCTAGTTCTACAGGGTTTATTTTCAAGAGTTCATGTAAAACATCTGTGTAGCCAAAGGGCTTTTTATAATTAAGAAGAATGGCCATTAAAATTCCATGGCTATTTAAATTTACAATTTGTGACTTAAACTGAAATATTAATAAGTGTGCAGATGCAGACACAAAAAATAGTGTAGACCTTATTAATGTGTAGAGTTGTTTGAGCTTGTGAAAACAAAATGAAAATAAAGAAAAAGCCTCCTGGAGACTCATCACTTAGTGGGAATTCCCCTTAGGTTTCTTATGCATTAGAGAATCTGATTAGCGTACAAATTCTCTGGAAGCTGTTGATTGAGATACTGCAATAGGACAATCTGAGTGTACATTATGTGTCAAAACTGTGAGTTCTTAACCAATTCACAGTAAAAAGATGAAAACAAAGAGAAAGAGGGGTTGTGATCTGGCTTTAAAGATTTAATAGAAGGATTGCTTTGTTGTGAGCTGTTAAGAACTATACAAACATGAATTTCCCATGCACTATACCTAATAAGTACATTTCACCTTAACAAGACCTTTCTTTTTGTAAGCTTTTCTTCATTTTGCCTTCAAAGGAAGCAAGAACAGGCCTTTGTAAGGAAAATGTGTCTATTAAGATACTTTATCTGTATCATATTTCTGGATATTATTTCGTAGGGGGTTTAGCTAGAATAAATGCTGTGAGGTTATCCTGGTATCATAACACTTCTTAAACAGATGGAAATAAATAATGTCAAGATGCGAATTCATAAAAGCAGTTTGCTCTGGAGAATTATTGTGTTTAGCCCTTTTCTTCTTCTTTTTTTTTTTTTTTTCCCATGGCATGCCTTCTTGCTAAACTTGTATTTTACAAGAGCGCCTTCCTTATTAGTGTAGTTGCAGGGGTGGAAGGAGGGAGAATGGCAGAGATCACACAATTACATGTGTGAGCTGGCCGCAGAAAGCAGGAGGCACAGTTCCTAGAAAATGGAGACAAGAAGATGATTTCTTATTTAACCACTCTCTTTCCACGCTGCCCCACAAATCAATATTTCTTACAGTAGGTGAGGCCTCCCATGATGTTTGATGATATGTGAGACTTAAGGCCACATCCTTAACCCTTGTATTTCCATGAATAAGTGAAAGCGGTGAGCTGATCAGATGGGTCAGTGGTGTGCACAATACCCTGCTTTGTGGGGATCCTGGGCTTGGGAGTGACCTTGAGGCTTTGCTTCCTCAGGCAAACTATGGCTTGTAAGCATTACAAAGCCTCCCTGGAGAAGCTGGCATTTTTCAGGGAGCTTTTGCATTCCCCGCTGCCTGATTATTCAGCCTCAGAAGAGGATGCCTATCTTCCCAGCCCCAGGGTGAATGCAGGGTTTGCAGCTGCTAGCTTGTGAGCAGGGGGCTTCAAGGAAAGGAGAAACCAATTCAAAACTGAGGGGTGAAAAAGGCTGTTAAATGCCACTGCATACCAAGGTACTGCATCAGGGAGCTAAAAACAGCATGGACAGATGCAAGGAGGAGAGGAGGAGAATTAAATGCAAGAAGGGAGAAGGAGAGATAGGAGGAGTGAAAAAATAAGCCACAAATAGCTCTGAACAATGATAAAAATTGGACTGCAAGCTACTCCAGGCTGTAACCATTACCGTCATGAGGACCTGAGCAGTCAGAACGGACAACAAAGCGTTCAGTCAAGGACAGGAATCATCTGGGTGGCTGCATGGCGCTGCCTGGAAAGCCATCGCCGCCTTGGAGCCTGAGAATATTATGGATTAGTTCATATTAGTCCCACTAGGGAACCACATATGTAAGGTTGTTTCTCAGCCTCCTGTCTATCTCTGGTGTTTATAAAGCAGTAAACTAGTATCTCCCAGTACTTCTTCACCTGTAAAATCTAAAAAAAACCAACCCCAAAACATTACCATCCTTTAAATAATCTGCCTTTACACTAATTGTAAAATGTTTACTGCAATACAGAACATTATTGCTAGGCTGAAGTCTGGAATGAGCTAAACACAGTAATGGTGAAATAAGAAAACAGTGAAACTGCTAGTGCTAGAGACCAGTTTGGAATTATTTCTGCTACAGCTCTGTCACTGGGCAAGGGAGAGACAATTTAATAGATGCTAAAACAGAACTGTGCTATCCTCCTTGATCTTCATTTAAATTTGGATTATATCACTCCAAAAGCATCTTTGAATATGATAGGCCCTTTGTTTAAGGAAAAAAAAAGCAAGCTGTATGATCTGATGATGTAAGACTTAATCTTTAGAAACTGTGACTTCAGAGGGAGCATTTATACATGCTGAATCCCTCTAAACGTTGCATCCATCACATTTCAGATGGTGTGGAACAGTCTAGCTGTCGACATTGAGTTTATGTCATCCCAGTGCAAAGAGTTACCTGATCTTTCCATGCAAATGAAGTCCTGGCCACTGTGTAAAATGCTTATTTACTCTGCTTGGGTTTAATTGAATTCTAGGTGCAACTTCAGTATCAGCAGTGGTTTTGCACTAACCTTACAATACAATAGGATAAGAAAAATAAAAGGGATCCAGTTTGGAGACAGTGTCTTCTGTAATTCAGTGGAAAATGTGAGGCATGCCGTTCAGGCTTGCTTTACTTCATCTCTATGTCTGCAACAAGGAAATTAGAATTTTGGCTTAGTACTTTCTCTGTGAATGAAACACTTGCTAAAATGTTTGTGTGTTTGAGTATGCATGGTTGCTGATTTGGTTGGTTTGTTGGGTTTTTTTGTCCCAGACATCACAAAGGTGAATGAAGTGAGCATAAACCCTTCTTGGGAATGACCAGAAAGCGAGAGGCTGTACAGTGATTGCAGTTGAGCGACGGGTCCTCTTCACTGGTGCTCACTGGGAACGGCCAGGGATTACTGGTGTGACAGCCTGGCATGGCCTGTCCCTCCTCCTGCCCACAAAGAGCTCTATGGGCCCTGGCACATTTCTGAGGGCCTTTTACAGAAAAACACATTTTTCCTCAGCTGGGGAAAGGGTGGCAGTAGCCAGGCACTGATTTGGCTTGGGAAGTTGTGCTTATATTTTATGTATACTCTTGCTGAAGGCTGGCGGAACAGGAATTGTGATTGAGAGCCTGGCGTTCAAGAAATGACTTCTCAGTTGAAATAAAGTGGTGAAGTTTAATGAATTTTCTGAGATAACAAACCTTAAAATTGCATTCAGTGGTGGCTTACATTTACCATGATTTCTGTGCAGAGTCTGTGCTGTTAAAAGTTATTTGAATAGCAACACATCAGATGGTTTTCACAGTTCTGCCTTTGCTGTCTTTGTTGGTATTTATAGGAGAAGCCCAGATGTACAAGCTAAAGAAGAACTGTGGAAACATATTCAGTAAGTACGGTCCTTGTAGGGTCTGAGTGACTGCTTCGTTTCCCTTTAATGTGGTTATTCACAACCCCAGCACTGTGGTTATATGGCATTACATTCTGATTTAGTTATGTGCTACAGTAAACTATGCAGGTGTTAATAACCTTCTATGTGTAGGAGATACTGCAGATCACTGAATGCTCTGAATACAGATGACCATTGTATGTAGATGAATTATTAAAGAAGAGTACAGCATTTTAGAGATTTATTCCTCAGTGGCTTCCAAAATATCCTTGTTTGTAATACTGACACTTTTAGGATGACCCCCCATATTCTTGAGAGCCATCCGTTGGGAAGATAGTTAGCTATTCCAAAGCATATTCGATGTTTGCTATACACAATATTCATATACATTGTGAGGCAAAAAGATGAGATTTGCAGGGAGGTGAGAGGAAGGTGGAACAGGATGTGACACGCAGTTGAAGCAGTCAAGGTGGTTAGACACATTTCTTAATAGGTTTCCTATTTTGATGTCAAGGTAGCCTCAGGGCTGACAACAGCTTGTTTCAGTAAATCTTTTCAGCCTTATATAATAAAAATAAGAATGATTTTGCAGTTTGTAGCTACTGTTACATTTTTCACTCTGCCTAATCCTTTCTAGGAAGGAGCTTGTGGATCCATCTGGCCTGTCTGAGGAGCAGTTGAAAGAAATTCCATACACTAAAATAGAGTGAGTTTACGTCAGAGTTTTGATTCGTGAATATAGAAGCTCACTTTTCTTATTTTACTGTGAAGTCTGTCATACTGAAATAGAAGTGGGTGTACATATGATCTCTGAACTTTTGTCTACCCCAAATACTCATCAAGGATGGGCTGAATGAGGCTAGTTAATAATTTTGAAACCTAGTATTTTCTCTTTACAAAATAGGAAAAAATCATCTTTATCTCTCCCTGTCTCTCCCACACACTCCGGAAAATACTGGATGTCTGCTTGTCTGCCTGTGCCATCCGTCACTCTGTTTTATGTTATACACTACAGAATCAGAGAGAACTGAATTCAAACAAGAAAACACATTTATTTCCTAAACTTCTGCTTCCTTTAAAATTTTTATTCTAATCATCTAATGCACTGTTTGACCTGTTCAACCTCTTCTCTTGCTTGTCATGGGCAGCTGCCAGGGCATAGCTATTTCCTTAAGAACCAACATCTACTTCGCTGTGATAATTGCCTATTTGGCATGCCATGTGTCAGTGCAAGCAGCTGCATGTGGCAGAAATGGGATCCCGGTTTGCATTATGATGTGCTTCCGCAGCACCATTGAACAGAAAAGCTGATGCTAAAGCTGTACATATTAATGCATTCTTTATTAAATAGTTTCATTCTCAAATATGGGCATGCCAGTTTGTGACCTTTGCACTTTTAAAGCATTGAATTCCAAGTACAGACTCGTAAAACAAGCATCCGCCTTTTGAATTCAGCCAGTGCAGTAAATTCAGCCAGAACCTCTCAGTCTGCAGTTGAGTTTGTTTTTGTGACAGAGATCTGGTTTACTAACCTACCATTGTGAATTCTGTCTCTCTCTTAGGACTCAAGGTGACCCGATCCGCATTAGGCATTCACATTCCCCTCGGAGCTACCGACAGTATCGGCGGTCCCAGTGTTCTGATGGTGAAAGATCTGTCCTGTCTGAAGTGAAGTACGTGAATGTGGTTATTAGCAGTGGACTAGTTTAGTGTGGCCTAAAAGTTGTTCAAAGATCGTGGTTGGATTAGAAGTGCCATAAATGCGGTGGGTTGCTGGCATAGGATTCAGGCCACCCCCTAAATGGTAGGTCTTCAGAGCTAAATGACTCAAACAAGTACAAAAGCATTTATGGTTCATTCTGGGCCACAGAGCCTTGCTTGATCCACTCGGAAGGAGGGAAAACTGAAAAAGCCAAAAAAAACCTCTGTTGCTCTTCAGTGGCAGGTCATGAAGTTGCCTAAGGGATGAGAACTCATGAGTTGCCTTCCAGATACCTTCATCCTTGATAGAGTTAAGGCACCATCTGTATTAACTCTGTAGAACTCCAGTAGAACCCTCTTCAGCAATGGGTGGATCAGTCTTTCCTAGAAGACTGATTTGTAAAGAGTGTACTTACGCACGGAAAAGTGGCAGCCCCATTCTCAGTTTTATTGAGGCCTTAAATATCAAAAGCAGTCCCCTGATGATACCACCCGCCTAGGAGGCTAGTTTTAGCTGGATGGCCCCTGAAGGATGTGCAGCACACCCATGATTTCAGGTGAGACTCATCTCACATGAAGGTGGGCTGCCTCTGTACACCTGGAGGAGAGAGGCCCCTTGAGAAGGAATGAGATGGCCTGTAGGTGCCCACTGACCACTGAGGATCAGCATGATAGCTTTTGGATGGCTAGTCAGGTGATAAACCTTTTGGATTTTGCTTTTCAGATCTAGGTAGCTGCCTAGGTTAACTTTGTTATTGTGTCTTCATTATAGCAGTATATAGNGTATCCATTTTGTAATATCATAATTTCAGTGCGAAAAATGATCTGGTGCCTCCACTGCCTGTTACACGATCTTCAGATGCGAGAGGTCCCAGCATCCCGTTGACTCAACAGGTTAGTAGTTGTGCATCCTTTGCAATTTTCCTTTTTTGGAGGGAGAAGGGGGAGTCTCGCTTGCAGGAAGGGGAAGCTTGTATACTTAGGGCTAAGCACAAGTATTTTGTAGAAATAGGTAACTTGTATGATTNAAATTGCTATATCCTTAGCCTAATGCTGTCATAGCAGCAGTTATCAAAATGCAGTATTTAAATTCTGCTATACTTTTTCAACAACATGTTTTAATTTGCTGCTTTCAGAGACAGAATGGATCTAAAGACAGCCTAATAGAAGAAACATCTCAGCTATCCACCGTCGATGGAAAACCCACCACAAAGATCATTAAAACTGTGCAGGTGTCACGCTTCAAGGTGGAGACTTGACTACCATAACTGACCGATGGTGAATGGATTTTATTCTTTGGAAGTGGGGAATTTGTGTGTGTGTGTGTGCAAGGGAAGGAACTGAAGTCGACATGGTAGCAATTTCTTCAGGACACTTGGAAGCACAGCCTCCTTGTTGGGAAGGCCAAGCAATGCACTAGAACCACCGTTCTAGTGGTGTGACTGATGGAGGAGAAGCTGCCTGATTAGACAACCAAAAAGAAAAGTCTTAGTAGACCTGAATGATCAGCAATTACATTTCCAAAAAATGAACAAACAAAAAAAAAATTGCTGCAAGAAAACAGGCTTTATGGTCTGCTCAGTAACTGAATAGCCTTTTTCCAAAAAATGACTGTTAACTGACATGATCAGGACCAGATGCTTCAAGAGAAGCAAAATAGTCATATTTTTGGCCAATTGTGCAATACAGTGTGATATGGGGAGAATTATCTTCACAATTTTATATGGGGATCGACTTAGTCCTGAGACATAAGGACTGATAGCTCTTACAAGGTTTATTTTAGCCTCGCACAACAAGAGATGCTCGTGTTGTTAACAGAAATGTTGACTCAACCCATTTTTGCTCAAAAATAACAGACTTGGTAACACCTTGTAGCAGAGAGTTCCAGAGGTGATACAGACTTACTTTCCCTTGGCAGTTTTAAGTGTTCTCTCAATTTTGAATGCCCTTTAATGTAGAGGGACTAGTTAATTGAACATTCCATGCCACAGAAATACATGTATCACCTTAGGGTAAACCACACTGGAAAAAAAACTGGAGAATGTGTACTGACCCACCATATTTAGACTGCTCAGCAAGGCACTTAAGTACTGGTTAAATGAAACTTGTAGAGTAGGATTTAAGACAGCTAGCAGATAGCCTTTCTTTTTTTTTTTTTTAAACTAGATTAGCAAAGTCTGCCTTAATCTCTTTTCATATGAGATAATCAATGCTAGTACCTTCTGATACTTTTCTCTGAGCCATTTCTACTACGTAAAATGACAAAGGCAGTATTTCAGGTATGATAATTGCAATTTTTCTTTATTGTCAGGGTAGGAATAGTAAATTTTAATGATGCTGCGCATTCATCGGGTTATCTTCTAGTACGTGTCTGAAGTGATGCTTATCTCTTCTGTCCTATCACTTTGTACAAATAGCTGAAAGTCATTGATCTGCCTCCCATTTGTCCACAGTTGGCACACAGATGAGCCTTCTGGCATTNTTTCCATTCTTATCCAATACAATGTGGCTTAAATTCATGCCCTGGAAGGACAATGTTCAGTGTCCACAAGTACCTCTCTTTTCCTTCTGCCCCAGATGCCCTCACAACAGTGGCCATTAATTCCTTGTGAGCATTTGCTTGCAGTGTGTTACTAAATATCAAATAATTAGTTGTGGCATTTCCTGAATAGAGAGTATGAATACAAATAGCACAGAGAGGCAGCAGCAGGCAGGGGAGAGAGGAGGCAAGAAGGGGAAAAAGTTCTGTTTGATCAAATAAATGTAGAGACTTTAGTATTCCTGGTGGTGGTGGTGGTGGTGTGTGTGGATGTGTGTGGGTGTGTGTGTGTATAA
>VXBO01009257.1:193230-204012 GCA_013400135.1 Rhinoptilus africanus
AGTTCCAGAGGTGATACAGACTTACTTTCCCTTGGCAGTTTTAAGTGTTCTCTCAATTTTGAATGCCCTTTAATGTAGAGGGACTAGTTAATTGAACATTCCATGCCACAGAAATACATGTATCACCTTAGGGTAAACCACACTGGAAAAAAAACTGGAGAATGTGTACTGACCCACCATATTTAGACTGCTCAGCAAGGCACTTAAGTACTGGTTAAATGAAACTTGTAGAGTAGGATTTAAGACAGCTAGCAGATAGCCTTTCTTTTTTTTTTTTTTAAACTAGATTAGCAAAGTCTGCCTTAATCTCTTTTCATATGAGATAATCAATGCTAGTACCTTCTGATACTTTTCTCTGAGCCATTTCTACTACGTAAAATGACAAAGGCAGTATTTCAGGTATGATAATTGCAATTTTTCTTTATTGTCAGGGTAGGAATAGTAAATTTTAATGATGCTGCGCATTCATCGGGTTATCTTCTAGTACGTGTCTGAAGTGATGCTTATCTCTTCTGTCCTATCACTTTGTACAAATAGCTGAAAGTCATTGATCTGCCTCCCATTTGTCCACAGTTGGCACACAGATGAGCCTTCTGGCATTGCTAACTTATTAAGAAGCTTACCAAAATCTTGATGTTGTGAAAGTAACTTTTGCTTAAGCATAATCCCCAAACTAAATATTGAATTTGTCAAACAGCACTGGAAATGGCTGTAGTAGCTCATGTGCCTTTTTACCTCTGTCCTCCTTAAGCTCGACCCCCACCACCTCCATGATTTGCAGTGAACCTGTGTCTTCTTGGGGGCTGGACTGGATGACCTTTAGAGGTCCCTTCCAACCCAAACTATTCTATGATGCTATGCCTGGCAGCAATATACCAGGGGACTGCAGCCCCGTCAGGAAAGCAATGCTGTTTGAGAACTGGAGTGAACAGAAGGCATCTAAGTTATGCTTTACAAGAGGCATGGGATTACTGATACACATTTTAACTAACAAAACTGAGAAGTGAAACCGTGTATTATGTGTTTTATTTTCCACTTCATTTTTTGATTCTTTATTGTTCCATCTGAGGTGGTCAGGTGCATGCTACTAGCCAGGGTGATAGCCATACAGTTTGTATATTCCTGTCATAGGAATTGGTCTGTGCTTGTGAGATCCTCCATTGTGCCAGGGAAGGCAGATTCACTTCATAAATATTTTTCTTTGATCACTTATTTGGGACAGTCCTGCTTCTTCAGTCTCAGTGAACAAGTTTATGGGAAGGAAAAAGCCTAGAGCCTCTTTGTGGTAAGAATTCTGTTTTCATGGAGGCTCTTCAGCATTTTCTGATTTTACTATAGATTTCATTCTAGGACATTGTTGGGCTTGGCTTAAAGTATTTGCTCAGATTGTTTTGCAAGTCTGTTAAACAGTTTCATTGTCATTGCTCCAATTTAAAGTGCTATTTTAAGGTGTATTTATGACCCTGTGTACTGTTCTCACAAGCACCAGTTAAAAAACCCAAACCAAACCAAAAAAAAGAAAAACCAGAACACACATACACCCCTCCTCCCTCCAGTTATTGTGGCAAAGATTATGGTGATATAATCTAGAGCATCACAATCTTTTGGGAGACTACTGAAATACAACAAATCACACAAGAACTGGTTACAGTGTCTGCAATGAAAGCCACTCCAAGGTGTTCCAAGCTGGAGCATTATGCACTCGCTTGTAGTTCATTGCTTTCTAAACCATTACCATTCTTCTGCATTCGTTACTCAGGCACAGGCAAGTAGAACTTATCTACTTTAGGAGGATTTGTGTTGTTATTCTTTGAGAAGTATCTGTACATAGTGTACTTCTCTTGGCAATCCTGAAATATTGATTGAGAATTACTTGCAAGGTTTATATCCAACCTCATGTTTTTCTGTATGTTGTCATCTGCCCATGGGCTTTTGTCTATTACTGCTCGATACCATCAGCCAAACGTGTGGCATTTTACTTATCCCACTACATCAGAAAACAGGCTTCTGTGTAGACTAATAGTGACAGGTTTAAATTCTCAAGTCACAGGAGCATTGTTTAGTAAGCAAGCCAATTTTTTTTGCTTTTAAATAAGAAATTTACAGAGTCCTAGATTTGAGTTAGTGGTCATCTCGCCAATGAGACTATGTAGGAAGCAGGTTTTAGCAAGTCAAATGCTCAGTCTGAGGCACTCAGTAGTTTTGTATCTACAGAAGAAAGACTAATCTTAACACCTGTTATTATGTGTTGAGTGTCAGTGCCATAACAAGGCAAAACTTGGAGAAGGATGTCACTGTCAGCTAATAATACAAAAAAAGAGAAACTTCTATGCACATGAGCCTCCTTTCCCTTCAAGCTTCTTTCCCTCAGTCATCTGAGGAAAGGCACCTTTTCTTGTGATCTTGTTACTTTTGCATGAGAGATACCTACACGTGATCAATCACTGAAAGCACTTAATGTGTGGCAGCTACGCTCTGTAGCCCTAAGCCAGCCCTGTAACATCTGTAAGCAGCTGGTCTCTCACATCTCTGAGCTACACCTTGCCCGTTCCACTGTTGCTGCCATTCCCCGGCTTGTTTAGGGACTACACTGCCTAGAGGCAGTTATGTTTTCAGGCCTGGAACGTGCATGTCAGCCTCAAATACTTGTACCTCCTGATGAGTCAGGCGAAAGACAGATGTATAACTGTCTCAGGCAAAGTTTACCCTGGGATCGGATCCCATACAGACCTGTCCTCACTGGACAAAGGAGTTGTATTTGAGACGTTCTCATCCTATTTCTGCTTCTAGTCTGCTGAACTGATCTCAGGCCAACAATTTCAACTTTGTGCCTCTGCATTTACCTCTTTGGAGACTTCTGTAAGTGCTAGGAATAGGTAAGTTATGGAGCTCTCTCACTGACTAATTAGCAACACCTGCAATGTAGGTATACCTCTTTGCAAAACATGCATTTTATACAACAAAGAAGGCTTGCTCACTATACAACAAAAGCATTTTGTATATCCCATATTGGTCCTCTTGCTTGTTAGCTGGTTTCTGCCATTAGGAGCTAGCCTTGACCTGCTGTTTTCTACACTGCACTCCTTACCCAATATCCCTAACCTTGTAACTTGTAATTCTAATTGAGCTCAAAAAAAAAAAAAATCACTACTATTTAAGTTGCCAAATCAGTCATCTTTATACAGGTGAATATTAAACAGTGAATAGCACACTTTCTTTTGGGAAAGCCTGTTTAATTCAAAGGTAGGAAGATGTTTGAAAAGAACATAAACATTATCAATGTGATGTGTATGTTCTATGTACAGTAAGTATTCATGAAGCAACTGTGTGCTTTATTTTAAATTGAATTTGATAGATGGCTGTGTCAATACTTGTGTCCAGGTTATTTAAAAGTCAAGTAAAACTTGAATTTTTAGGGCATTCCATGGTTGCCTGTGTGTCTTATTTACATTACACAAAGGAGCAAAGCCTTCAGAAACAGAGATTCATTTGACAACACCATCTGGTAAAACAGGTGTAGTACCAATTAAAAACCACTTGAGGATACAGCTTCTCCAGATTAAGTATTTTTCCTGGTAGCAGAAAGTTGTCAGCGTAAGCTTTATACTCCAGTGCATATCCATACTGAAGTTTCCTTTCTTGCCTAAAAATCACCAGAAAACAACAGCAGACTACATCAGCTGTCAAACCAAACATGTAGATGCAGAGCCAGTGCGGCAGATGCTCTTTCCTTCATGTGCCTGTTTTATTTTCTCTCCTGCATTGGTCTCCCTGATACGAGTTGTGGTGGGTTGACTTAGTCTGGACACCAGGTGCCCACTAAGCTGCTCTATCCCTCCCCTCCTTAGCAGGATTGGGGCTGGGATGGAGAAGAGGGAGGTAGAGAAAAGAGTAAGATGGAAAAAAATTCATAGGTCAAGATAAAGGCAGTTTAATAAAGCAAAAGCAAAGGCCAACTGTGGAAAGGAAAACGAAAGATTCATTCTCTGCTTCCCATCAGCAGGGACAATGTCCAGCCACTTCCTGGGAAGCAGGGCTTCAGTATGCATAGCAGTTGCTCCGGAAGACAAACATCGTAATAGCGAATGCCCCCCGCCTGCCCTCCTTTCTCTTACCTTCTACTGCTGAGCAGACATCATATGGTACGGAATATCCCTTTGGGCAGTTTGGGCCAGCTGTCCTGGCTGTGCCCACCCCAGCCTACTGGTGAGAGGAGAACACTGGAGAGACAGCCTTGATGCAGCAACCACAACAATGGTGTGCTATCAACACTTTTCTAGCCACCAATACACAGCATTGTGACAACTGCTATAGGGAAAATTAACTCCATCTCACCCAAACTCAATATCAAGTTAAGAAAACCACTGGCCCTCAGCTGGTCACAGTTTAAAGATACACCTCACTCACAGTAATGTTAAGATCTCAAAACCAGATAGGACTATGCAGTTATTTCCTCAATGAAGATACCAGAATGTACTTGCCATTCTTATTAAGATACTGTTAAATTTACTACAACTGAGCCCCTTGGCTGGGTGAAAGAAATAACATTTACATTCAATAATCCCACTGACAGACTGTTTAATAGAGCTAGCCTTAATCAGCTCAGATGCAGTGTGCTGAACAGTTGAATAGGAAGTCATAACACACCAGCTTTCTTTCTGTGCACACCTCTAAAGGATTCTGATTTGCAGCTTTAAATCCTGAGACCCCTCTTCCACAGAGCACTGGAGTCAAGTAAGAGAAAGGAGGGTTTGTGCAACACTAACCTAGTGCACAGATCTTTGTGCTTTTGCTCCCCTAGACCACCTCGGAATCTATCCTCCTTTCTACTTTTAAATACTATTGGCTTCAATAGTCTGTCAGATGTTGTGTTTGTGTAAAACAGAGGAAAGTAAAAAAAAATAAAGGAGTCTGGAGGTTTTTTCCTAAGGCTACAGTCCAATTAGCCACTCAAAAACTAAAAGGCAGTCCTAATGCTTTAACACCATACTCGGTATTTACCAGCATTACTAATTTAGTAATTGGTCTCTAATATTCCTCCCCCTACCTCACTTTTTCTTTGTTCCACCACACTATGAAAATAGGTATTAGACACTGAAGCTTAAGATTCTACAATTTTTCTTGTTGAAAGAGAATTAACATTTTAGACAGCCATCATTAAAACTTGGCATTAGATGTTGCTCTAAAGATTTAAAAAAAAAAAAAAAAGTCTTGAAATCTACTCCTGCCAGTCTTGCACTTTAAGAACAAAGACCCATGAGCAAAACTCCTGAACAGATGGTATCTACAGGGAATGTAATCCCTAAAAGAAACCCTAAGCTTTCAAATGCATCCAATAATTATATGTTGGATCACTAAAAATTTATTACTTTTGTCTAAGCCTCCTTTCCTCTTGACAAACTAAAAACTAACTTTATGCTTAGACTTTGCATTTGTAATTTGCTTACGTTCACTACTGAAAAAAATCAGACATTGCAAGATACGTAATTTCAGCATTTGCTCTTCTGATAAATTTATTTTACGAGAAGCCGTCCTGAAAAAATAAGCAGGAATTCTATTTGTTGTACCTAGAGTATTTCACTCCAAGTTTAGTTGAAGTACCATATTATGCCGCTGATCAAGGTATTAAAAAACCAAGCTTGCAGTTTTCCATGTTGGAGAAATACTTTTCCTGCTATTTTTAAACCCAGGTTTGCTGGATTTTAATTTCTACTTTTCCTCACAATACAAATCTCAGCTAACCCAATCTCCTGAGTACTACAGAAGACCACGGTTTCAGTGATCATTTCCCATCTACGTAATAGCTCCTAGGTTTTATTTAGTTCAAAGGGGTGAACTGGTATGCCAAACACGTCGTCAAGGAAGTCAGAACCGTCAAACAGAAGCAATAGCTATTATAGCTTGGGAAGGACAGAAATTCTGAGAACAGAAACATAAATCTTTATTTTTTTGGCTACATAGTAACCAGACACTGCCCCAGTACAGTTAAAAGCACCTTGTGTTACTACCTGCACTCTTAACATTCCATCCTTTTAACAGGTTTTCTTTCTTATGGAGTAGTCTTGCATAGACTGTCACTGGTCTCAGGCTGGTTCTAACAATTCCTCCTAGGGGAAAAAAGTAAACAGAACGTGAGATTGGACACATGTAGCACACAGCTGTTTTCAGTAACATCCTCTAGATCTCTGAGACTAGTCCAAAGTTACATGGATCAGCTTCCCCTCATCCCTCTGGAAAAAAAGTCAAAAGCTAAAATCTGCAAATCTAATTTTTAAGGAACCTACATGCAAGAGATCTTTGCCCATCTAAGCAAGATTTCAGATCCCAACTACAAGTTGGTGGCCATACTTTCTAGCTAGTAGGAATCAATAGAAAGTTTCGTAGTAGTAACTTCTGCACACATATTTTATGCATTATAAGTATACATAATGGACATTATATGACAGTTTAAGACAACAGTAACCCAGTAATAGAAAGATGAGATTTAGTCATTTTATGTAGCAGCCCTGAACCAAGTAGCAAGCCCTTGTTATTAGAGATACATTACTCATGGTGGATTACACATATATTTATCTTCCCAGTGTCTGAGAGGTTCATATAAAAAGAGTCCCCATCTTATTCTTCAGCCTTGCAAAAAACCCCAGTGCCGGTGGTGTGAAAGGACTGGGATAGATTTCACTACTTCATTTTATATCGACAGCACTAGTAAAGCATTAGGTGTGTCTGTGTTTTTCATATTGCTCAAGTAGATTTTCACAATTCAATGCACAAAACTTTGTGATTCTAGTATTTTCAAGGGCATTGTTGCAAACTTGGAAGGAATTTCATCATTTCACTGAAGATTGCTGTTCCATGCTTTCCCACAAGGAAACCAAAAGTGATGTAGTGGATCTTGTATCACTCAATTTCAATTTTCTATAAACATGTACGTGTTCATGCAGAATACTGAACCATCAGTTTAATTTTTCCCCAAAAGTTGAGTGATTTCTCACCAAGAAACAGCATACATAGTTAAGTAACTCCAGATCGACCAATCTGGTAGCTATTGGAAAACCACTTCCTGAATATCTGTCTTCAGCATGGACAACTATTGGATCACAAACTTCCTTCAGAACTTGAGTCAGCTCAGTTTGCACAACTTGGCTTAAGAGCTTGTCATGTTGGTTTTGTAAGCAGCTGACAAATAATCAGTCTGCTTTGCCAGTGCTGCAGTCACATTTTGAAAGCTGCTACTGCAAACACCACACAATTATACAATCTGTATTTCTCTGCTCTAGTAGTTTGTACAGCATTATCAGTATCTATCACAGTGAAAGAATAAAAAAGCGCATGAAAAAATTGTTCATCATTCAAAAGCCTCAATAATCCAAAAGGCTCATTAATGGGTGCCAAATGCAACCCCAGTTCTTCCAGAAACTTCTCCCTAACTTTTATCTCTTCCAAGTATTCTTGAACAATATTTATAGTATTTATAGTTCTTCCCCTGCTTNTAATGATTTCTCAGTACTGGATCGTTCTTACATCACATTTACAATATTGACCAAGAAGTTCCTGGCTTCAAGGACTGGGATTACTTGTCATTAATATGTACCCTTGGGTATGCTGGTTTGGTTACACAAACCACAGTTTCAGCACTGAAGAAATCTTTCCTAATACAAGCAATTTTTATTAATGCCTTGTTTGTAACATTGAATTTCATGCTATCCACTACTCAACTTTCCAATTGTGCTGGCTCTTCCAAGACTTTACAGTGAAACAGCACTTTGCAGGTCAGATTCTGAGCTTTCATGTTTCACCGGTCTTTGAACAGTTTCAGTCCTTGTATTCTGAACTGCTCCACAGTATCACCCACAAAAACAAAACAGAAAAGTACAGACTCCTCTTGGACTCACTGGCAGCCACTGACTGCTTTTAGTAAGCTGCTCACATCAAACATTTTACTTTAGGGTTTCCACCTTGCTTTTGTTGATGAGAACAGAGTCATAAGGCTGATCGGACTCTCAATGTTTCAATTAAGTTTCTGCTCTAAAGTCGTTCTGTTGAACTTCTTTTTCAACAGAATGTCTGCTTCATTATAAGAAAAGGCTGAAGAACACAGATGCACACGAAATTACTGTCACTCACCTCATGAAGGAAGTTGGAGGACAGCTGGGCAATCAGCATTTTGTGTAACTTTCTCCTACATTCCCTTTCCATGCTCAGAGGCTTTCACCACAGAGGGCTATTTCTGTGAGCTTCTGAACTTCCAGCAAAACATACTACAACTCTGGAAGAAGCATTTACAGCATTAAGCATTCCAGTTGGAACAAACCCCACAATAGTGTAAGAGCCACTGCTGCTAGCAGTCTTAAAGTATACTTCACACTTTCAGAAGGAAAGTATACTTCACACCAAGGAAAGACTGCTCTGTGTATAGCAAGAGAGTATAATATGTATTACCAAATACCAAATAGTCCTACAGAGGGATTCTTTTTACGTTTCTGACACCAGACAAAAATAACAAAAAGGCAAAACACACTTTTCCCCCATTAAAGAAGATTTTCATCCTTTCTCTAGCTGAGTATTCTGAGGCTACAGATATCTTTTTACAATAATAGAGGCCACTGCAGGAGCCTGAAATGTTATGTACTAATGACTTGCAGCACAGAAGTAAGAAGTTATCATGATAGACAGGATGGCTAAACAATGCTAAAAGTGGCCATTATCATTTTAGTTTTTCTCTTTTAATAACTGACAGACTCTTCATTTAAAAAGACTGAAGCATAAAATCTACTGTGTAACTGCTCAACCATACAATTCCTACAGGTTCTATTTTTTTTGTCCTTGCAAAAACAGGGAGGAAGGTAAATAACCAGCTCCTTAAACAGTTTGAGCAAGAATTCCTGTTTGCCTTTTTTGACACCACATTCATTCTGGACAGGAATGAATGGGCAACACAAAGGCAAAAATTTAAGTATTAGAACTGATCACCTCTGAAAAATTAACAGCATATGAAAAAGATCAACTCATCAGTAGGCAAATACTTAAAAAATTCACATGTGAATAATGTTTTATACAGAATAAGCATTTCATTAAAAAAGCCAAGCACACCATGTTCTTGGGACATCTTGTGGTCATGCTGGTGCTTGCTCAGGCCATTAACTGACTTCCATTGCTTTCATCTGAAAGAAAAGGGAGAACACGTTTTCACTCAGAAGAGTGACTGACATACACAAACAGTACAAGGAGCCTAACAAGAAATACTTGAAATAATTGCCCAATTTCTAATAACAGCAAGTAGACTCTATATGTCCTCCTCTCTCCCCCTTGAAAAAAAAAAAAACAACTCCCAAATCATCCCTATCAGCACAGTTTAAGATCACGGGCTACTCAATTACAAAAGTTCCAGTGGCCTGCTACAGGAAAAAGGAATTATGCATAAGCTCATGAACATCTCAGAAAACCTGGCAAAGATGTCTGTGTACAACAGCTGCACTCAGCTCCCACATTACTGCAAAATTATTCCTCTGAAATGGGTGGTATGGTGCATTTAAGACATGCTATCCACATGGCAAAAGCCTGCCCAACACAGTTCAACATAAACCAACCAAATAAAGAAACTAGAGAACTCGCTCTTCCAAAAGGTGAGCTTTTGGAGAGTTCTCCCAAGGAGCAATGAGAAGCCTACATACAGACTTTCAAAACTAGGAACCCTAAGGGATGAAGAGCCACCAATCACAGAATCATCTAGGTTGGAGAAGATCTTTAAGATCATTGACTCCAACCACCAACCTAACACTATTAAAAACCACCACTAAACCATGTTTTTAAGCACCACATCTATACCTCTTTTAATACCTCCAGGGATGGCAATTCCACCACTTTCCTGGGCAACCTGTTCCAGTGTTTGATAACCCTTTTGGTGAAATTGTTTTTCCTAATATCCAATATAAACCTCCACTGGTGTAACATGAGGTCNGGGGAGGGCAGCACTAGGCTTTCGGGAAGGACGTTTCAAGGCCCCAAACCCCTTCCCGTCACCGGCTCAGCCCGCCCGGTACCCCTGCCCGCCGAGGCCAGGCCTACCTCTTCAGCGCACACTCTGGCCCGCCCGCTGGGGCCTGGGCCCGTTAGGGCGCCTCGGTNTCTTTTAATACCTCCAGGGATGGCAATTCCACCACTTTCCTGGGCAACCTGTTCCAGTGTTTGATAACCCTTTTGGTGAAATTGTTTTTCCTAATATCCAATATAAACCTCCACTGGTGTAACATGAGGTCATTTCCTCGTGTCCTATTACCTATTAGTTGGGAGAAGAGACAAACCCCCACATCGCTACAGCCTCCTTTCAGGTGGCTGCAGAGTAATAAGGTGTCCCCTCAGCATTCTTTTCTCCAGGCTAAGCAAGCACCAGTTCCCTCCGCCGCTCTAGAGACTTGTTCTCTAGCTCTTTTATCAGCTTCACTGCCCTCTTCTGGACTCGCTCCAGAAATTTAATGTCTTCTTGTAGTGAGGGGCCCAAAACTGAACACGGTACTCGCGATGTGGCCTCACCAGCGCCAAGTCCAGGGGAATGACCACGTCCCTAGCACCATCCACCACACCATTCATAATACAGGCTACTGATTCACTCAATGCTTTCTTTCATGGAAATAAGCTAACGAAGGGCGAATGAAAAGTCGCCGGCGCGCTAAGGCGGCACGGCTGTTCCCCTCAGGAAGCGGCACTCCATCGCCGGCGAACCCCTCCCCGCCCCCGTGCCCGCCGCCCCTCCCGCGGCGGGGGGGGGAGGACCAGGGGTTTGGG
>VXBO01009257.1:207085-247853 GCA_013400135.1 Rhinoptilus africanus
TTTTTTTTTTAATCTGGTTGATTTAGTCCAATCAAGGATAGGATTTTTCTGAAAGTGGCAATATAATTCAAAAAGGAATGGCTTCATGTCAGGCACTTCTGTGGCCTCTATTCTAGATGATCACAGTGAATCTGAATTGCTAATTTCTGAATCCATGAACATTTTATTTGTTATAACTGTCCTCATGAAAGCAGGACATTCTAAATTGAATGCATAATGAACAGTAATTCTTAGCTATCTAGTGGATTAAAATATCCTCTTGAGGTGGAAACAGATACCTTGCTGCCATTTTAAGGTATCTAGGGGCTTAAACAGAAGGTGCTGGTGAATCATGGTTTGGCAGGTTAAGACACTGCTGCCCCAGCAGTCTGCCTTGTTGTTCTGCCACAGATTACCATACATGTTGTATGGTAAAGCAGAAGTGAATTAGCTGCTCTGATACAAAGGCCTCCTGTAGGTTTCACGGCCTCTTACAGGGAATCAGAGCTGCATGCAGTGGTTGAGGTGTTTCAGTCTGTCAACTCAGCCACAGGGCACAAGGGGAGATCTTGATCCTGCAGTGATCAAGACAGAAAAGCTTACCTACCTAGTGAAAGACTTAAGAGGCTCAGCCTTTTTGGCTTTTAAGTTAATAGTGAGATATTATATTCTGTTTGGTTTCCTAAAGATGTGATGAATGATTTAATCACTGAGGTGATTTTACTTTGTCTGTTGGTGGTATTTTTTAAGCTGGTTTTAGCCAAATTTGCAAAGAGCTAGAGAAATATTAATTTCTCGAAGGTTTTGTGAAAAATCATCATCTGGCTAGCCAAAAGACCTGCTAGATGTTGCATGTACTCTTTGTCATTCGGCCAAATGGAGGCTTTCTCCTCCATTTGGGGGAGGATGGGAGGGAGCAGTGGTAATGTCTGCACTCTCTGATGTATACTTTTCCACAATTTTGTTTTAAATCCATAAAGTCAGCTTGTGAGTGGCACTGCAGTCTTCCAGCGGTGAGGTGCCCGTGTCTCTAAGTAGGAGTAGACAAAACCTGTGTTTCCCAGCTCCACTGAGCTGCTTAGAGCCCAGCACTGAAGTGAGTCTTACCAGCTACCTAAACTAAGGTTTTCCCGTTCTGTTTAAATGTTGTTGAACACTTCCTGAGCATGCACAAAAGGCCTCTTCTTATCACTGAAGTATCTTGTCAGACCTGAGGATATTTCTGACAAGTTAGCACTGAAAGAGCCTATTTAGGCTTCTGATGGCATTGACTTCAATTCTAGAACAATGATCTCTTCATTCACTGTTATTTGTTATTTTTAAAGTATAATACAACAACTGGCAGCTGGCATCCTCAGATGAGGGCTTTTTTTTTTCCTCATGGAAATGCCATGTCAAATTACATTAGTTTCTTATAAATTTACCACTACATGCAAGGGAGAGTGAAGTTAATAATCTGACCCAATTCAATGTTCAGTCTCACTCTGCAAGGGTGATGGAGTAGAAACAGTTCTAGCTCCTCATGTCTTTCAATAGTCATTGATTTCCTGGGACACTAATAAGCAGTCAAAATCTGAATCTGCAATAAACGTCTTGTTTGTTGTACTCTGTCTGGGTGTGCCCTTTAGTTTTCCTGAGTGAATTCCAACACTACCCTGTAAGGGTATAATTCCCTGTTGTGCTTTCTTCAGCAAGAAAACCAGTTCCTGCCCTTCCTGGCTTGTGGCCTCTTGTTCCTGTTCCCAGTATCAATTAACTGCTCCATGAGTTTTGTCAGTGCCAGTGTTTGTGACAGCATGCCACAAAACAGGTCACTGAAACTATCAGGACTCCAGAAACCAAGTGATTTGGCTTTGGGCATAATTAAAATGTGCAACAGAAGAAAATAAAATAAACAAAAATAGTTAAATATAGTAGAATGAAGAAAGGTTAGAGTTTAACATATGCACTTTAGTTTGAAATGTGTGGCATAGAAAGCTTGTAGATCCACCTGTTCTTTTCTTCCTTTTCCTCATATAGAATAAAGGGCTGTGGAATACGCAATATTTTAGTGATGTTACAGGAAATCCTGACACAAGCTGATAAAGAGAGTGTCTCAAGGGAGCATTGTGGGTAGAAGCTGAATATCTCTAAACTGATTTGTGAGCAGTGAGTCATTAGTGTGATATTGAGCCTGCCCTGTTGTCTTGAGTGATTTGGGGCACTTTCATACCTGGATTTCTGCTTGCCCTCGCTGAATTCACAACAAAGTTGTGTGTGATTTCCCTGGCTTTTTGTCTACTTAATTTCTCTACGATTTTTTTTTCCCCCTGCAATCCACCAGAGGTCAGTGTAATCCCAAGAATGCCGAGGAATTGGGACAGGACAACAATGCCACGTTTCTGCTAGTTGCTAGGATCACAGCAATTATTTGAGTGCAGCGATGATCTGTCTAGCAGCTTACCTTGTTTTTTGTAAGTACTGGTTGAATTAGGGGAAGGGTATGAAGCTGGCAGTAGGTCAATGTGAAGTCATCAGTAGGTGGTGAGACTGTTAGAGGTTGACTAAACTCCACAGGCAAGAAGCTTGGTATGTCTTTCAAAGAGTGTTCATATCAATTAGCAACATTCCACATACTCTGGAGAGCCAAAAAAATGGCCAAGACTTGCTAAGATGTTGTCTCAGTATGTCTTTGCATTAACACAGATCACAGCATATTTGCAGTTTGAATGAGAAAATAGTTTGTTTTTGCAGCGTCCCATGTTCTTTATTGTGAGGCAGGATGAACAAGTTCCCAGGATTTGTGCCTTCTTTATTTTACATGTTATTATCAGTTTTACATGGAAGAGAATCACCCCTCTCTTTCAGGCTTTCTTTTTCATTATTCTTATTGTGGTTTTTTGAGCTTATTAGGAAAGAATCCCACCTGTTTTGAGGTAGAATGCCTAGTAACAGCATACAAAATTCTGGCTGAGTCTGTACTACTAGTTTCTGCAGAAACACTGTGTTACATTTATTATTGTCCCATATTAATTGGAAACATTTTAGGACTCCTATCTGTCTTTTCTCTAATGTACTTTACTTTTTATTTGTTGTTACCCAATTTGTTTGCCATTGTATTTGCGTATTTAGCTGACTTTTGCAGGCTCTTTAGAAGTTCCTCTCAGCTTTTACTGGTAGTCTGAATAACTAACCATGATTAGTTATAAAATCCAGTAAAATACTGGTGCTTTAAGAATTCTGGTAATTGTATGATACTTTTTTCTTTCAGAAAGGTTTGTAGCCACTGTGTATAACAGGTCTTCATCTACTGGATTGCATTTGGAGCTTGTTTCCTCAGGCTCAAGGGTTTTTCCTTCCTATTCTATGACTTCTTTCACTATGAACAAGGCAATATACTAGGTTATTCTGAGCAAGTGTCTTTTCCCCCCTGTGATGTGAATCCACTGATTGACTCATTCTTTTGTGGTGCTTATAGGACTGAAAGTTTGGTAGAAACAAGTACAAGAAGTACCTAACCCAGGCTCAGGCAAATCAGTTAGTGAACCAGGTTTTCAGACACTCTTAGCATTCTGAAAGAGGACTCATTTACTAATGGGTGAGCCTGGGTGCCAGATCACAGACTGCTCCCTTAAATATACTTTGAGGCTAACGTGTTTCCACAGGTAGATATAAATAATTCTTACACTTAAGGAAAAAAACACAGAAAGTCAGTTTGGGAATTGCTTGAGGCAGAGATCTCCACAACAGCATATGTCTGTTTACTCTTGAGTTAAGAATGAAACTTGAAATTGGTGCAGGAAAATGACAGGTTAGTCTCTGGTGTGGAGTGTCCACAATTCTGCTCAGCAGCCTGGTGTGAACTGCTCAGCTGCTCAGTGGAGATGGTAGATGAACCAGCCCCAGCTTCTGATTGTGAGAATGCGGCCTTTGTGAAGCCAAAAGATTGTTAATTTTTGTGTAGGAGGACTGATTTTTTTTTCAGAGCAAAATTATTTGTGTGTATATCAGCACTCTCTTGCTCTGTACATGGTATTTACACTTAACTTGTTTTGGAAAAGATAACTCTAATTCTGATACCTTCACACATTCTAGAAATAGCTTTTATTTTCAAAACATTAGTTAATGTAAACATACATCCACTCATTCCTGCCAGCATTGTTATGACTTTGAACTGTTTATTTGTTGCTGAAAACCTCAGTCAAGGTGGGCAGTGAGTACACATAATAATTACTTATTTCTCTAAATTACCACTGTGGAGTAGTGGTAGCACTGGTAGCTTTTCAGGGTGATTCGTGAAAGTTGTTTTCCTCTTCCCACAGAAGTACAGTCTTACTACATCACTTTGCATGCTAGCCAGGAGTAGAGTGTTCAGTTCATTTGGCACTGGTCACATTTGAAGTATGGCTTCAAGCTTTTGCTTGACTCCTTTTTTCTGTTTCCTTGGAATAAGGTTTGTCTTCTTGCCCTGTGGAAATGGGCAAGACAACAGTGAGAAAGGTTAGAATATCTTGACTTTTATTCAGGGTGTGTTCTGTTTGCAGAGTCCCTTGGACAGATCCAGGGCTAGGTACTTGCTTCTTCCCTGTTCTTTGCTTTCTAGTGAAAAGAGGTGGAAGAGATCCCAGGTTTGTTGCACAGAAAAGGGCTTGTTTATTCTTGTCTAGCTAATCAGGAGAGGGCATCTGGGTACTCAAATTACCAGTAGGTTTTCTTGGCAAATGTGTTCCATAATTGCGGCTTCTCTGGCTTTGTCAGAATGGAGCGCATAGTTGTGTTGCGGAGGGATGCATCAGTGTTCTGCCCTTTGCTTCTATATAGCTTTAAGAGGTTGCACAATTCCCTCTGTGCTCACTGTGCTGACAGCATTTCTCACCCTGAAAAGAGTCCTGGCATATCATTACTGTAAGAGCTGCTGACTGTATGTAAATGACTTATCCTGTAAGTCACTGTGTCTCTAGATCACTGGAAAGCAGGGGAAATGTAGGCATAGGGAAGTGTGGAACAGACACACAAAATTTCTGGTGACAGAATTATTTAAAAATGGCCACGTCAAAAAAAGTTAACAAATGACCCTTTAAGTCTTGCATCTTGCCTTTTCTGTAGTGCTCTGACATTTCCATTTCTGGTCCTCACGTATCCCTGCTAGAAGTTCCTCATCCTGATGTGCTTAGGAGCTGACTAATTTGGACAAATAAGAAAAGAACTGGTGCCCTTTTAAATCCAGAAAATTTTGACACATACCTATGTTTGTCTGATGGCCAATTTTTCTAGTCAGTGAGCAGTATTGTTTTTCTTAATGGTAGCAGTGAGCCCTACTTCTGCTCCTGCGACCAGAAAAAACAGTTATGCATATAGCACAGTTCTCTTCTGCTTATATGGTAGATCTTATGCTTCCTAGAAGCCTGGAATAAGTCAGTGACAATTCCTGAGGGACCTTTACAAGGAGACGGCTAGGTGCAGTTTGCAGCTGCCATATCAATTCATGCATCTTGTGACCTTTTTCCACTGAGCCCTCAGGAAAGAGGACAGCTGGAAGGACACTACAGACCAGAGAGATTGCCTTGGCTTGCTGCAAATGGCCCACGGGACTGGAAATCAGTTTAATCCATGAATTTTTGTTCCTTCTTTCTCCCTCCCCTTCATCTGCCATGCATCTCTGTAATATTCTTTGATGACCATTGCCCTTTTGGATATTTCAGTTTATTTTCATATGTTTTTTCTGAGTAGGTTGTAAAATCCCAGGAGATTTTTCTTTTTAAATGGCAGCACTGTGTGATTCAGAGAATGAAATATTCAGTTCTGAGACCATGCAATAGTTATAAAGTAATGTTATCCGCTGGTGGTGAGAAGCAACATTAACATTATTTTACTCTAATGCTGCTCATTAACTCTCACCATTGTAGTTTGTCTGGAAAAATGTGTTGGCCTGACATAGGCTAAGATAATCAGAGCTTTTCTTTCATTCTATGATTGCACATCCTGTTTAATTAGGAAATTGCAGACTAGAAGATCCTTTCAGGCTGCAGTAAGAAAAAATGTCAGTATTAATCTACAATATTTGTCCCATTCACTAAGAGCAATTATAAGCTATGAATTATAAATGATAAATTATACACTGTGGTACTCATCTGTACTGCAGCACAAAGAGGTTTTCGATTCTTGCCCCGTGTATATGAAAACCTCCACAGCTTTATTCACCAGGAAAAATGGGATATGAGTTTTGACTTGTCCTCAAGGGCTATTGGCTTTAACTCAGACTAGAACAGCCACTGGTCACAGTTGTCCATTCTATAGAAGGTGTTTGTGTTGAGGACATACTCAGCTGCAATGCAGGTGTGCATATTGATTCCATACCAGGCTAAGCCAACCGAGGGGCTAGATCCCTCAAATACCGGGCCCCCTTGTAGATATGCCTTCTCACTGCGGGAAATACAATGCCAAAACTCTGGAATGGGTAGCATAAGACTTCTGTTGTAGCCTTTCTATTGACCATTATACGTAGTACTTGCTCAAAATACTGCTTTTTTTTCTCTGGTGCTCATTCTGAAATATTTAACTCTTCCTTTGTGCAGCAGAGAGGGATAGGCTTCAAAGCTGTAGTACACTCAGCAGTGGAGCCTATATTCCTCTGTGGATCTGACCACTGGTTAGCCAAGTCCTGTTTCTGCACTGGATGCACTTAAGACCTGCACATGTGGCTTGGTATGGGCATGAAGCTTTCAGAACACACTGATATCCATATGAAAACAGTTTTCAAACATAGATGTCACTGTTTCACTGTGTTCATTGGCCTGTTTATCACCACTGCTGGCTTTGCTTACCAATATGCACTTGCTGTTTCACTCAGACTTCTCAGTGGAGGACCCTGTTGTTACCTAGCCAGGTTCAAATTTGTCATATAAATGTTTGGAATAAATGCAGATTTCCAAACTTGATATGTAATTCCCTAGTGGTGGTGTACTCACCATCTGAACTAGTTAAAATCTAGAATATATGCAGCTACTCCAGAAGCTTGCCTCTTAACTGGCCACCAGAAATGGCATTTTGAGGTAGTATTTTTCCCAATATTACACTTCAAACTTAAAAACTTTGCACTGTCCCAGGAGGTGACTACAGGAAAACAAGTCTGCTCTCTGCATTCAGGGAGGATAGGATAAACAAGAATTAACCAACTTTTCCTCCTATTAACCTTAGAGTCAACTCATCTAAAAGGAACACACTGAATCTTCTTTTTGTACATTCTTCATGGAGTTGCTTACTGAATGCCAACTTGTGTAAGTCCTTTGAAAACAATGGATTTCCCTGTTCCTGCACAAAGGCGAAATCTCTTGCTGAATGTTTTTATAACGATTGTATGCAAACACAAATTAACTCAGCTTGCCTTTCAAATCCCATACTAAATTTGGGCTAGTCAGAAATTACTTAATTTTAATGTGGACATAATGATATGAAGGTTCCAGGAGAATAATAAATACGGAATGCCCAAAGCACCTGCCTAAGAGACACAAGATAAAAAAATTATTTTACATTATCTTTTTAATATGGAGTTAGAGGAGACAAATTGGAATATATCCATTACAATAGATACACTTTAGAGATTAATGCTTTTACGTGCAACAGATACTAGTCGTACCTCTTTGTGACATGTTTGGACACCGCATGTTGCCTTAGTGTACATCTCAGGTTTCCACTGCTATGTATAGTCTGTCATCCTGGCGGTTGTGAACTCACGGTCTTCTTTTCTCCTACCACTGAAGTTTGGCACGAGTGTCACTAGGTGTTGTGTGAAAGAAGCATATGGTATCGCTGTGACTGAGGAGGGATTCCTTGTGGAAGTGTGAGTACTGGAAGTATTACGTCAGCTAGAAGCTTTTTTTTTTTTCTTTAATTGTTATTTTTGCTTTATTGAAACTGACACGTCAGTCTGCAAGCAGGCACCTTGCCATTCCAGCAGATGGGCAGGAACATAAGTAGCCAGGAGAATAGATCTGTATATGTCTCAAATGTGTGATGGTCTGATTCCCAGAAAGATCTGTGACTGTGGTTCTTCACAGGGAACTTCCTTGGCATATGGCTATAAACGAGATAGTATATTACCACTCAACTTCTTCCAAAACCCCAAGCTATCAAAAGTAGTACGTGCAGTAAAGTTGCACTCTAATGAATAGGAGGCAGAATATCTGGAGTTACCAAAAAAATCTTCGTTTTTTTGTGTTTATGTGAAGGAAAGACTACCATGAAAAGCCTAAGATGGGTAGTGTGCTGTGACTGAATTGCAGCTGAGTAGCTTAAAAGAATGATAGATTTACTTTATTATCACTGCTTTTTCTTTTTTGTGTAGTATTTAAAGCTCATAGTACATCTAAGGACCAGCAAGTCTTGACAGCTCTATGCAGTGTGCTAATATGTGGAAAATGGTAGCTGATAATCCCATGCCCCATGGAGTGTTTACAACCCAGAAGCAGGTAATAAAAAACTGGTGTCAGAGCAACCAAGTAGCTGGAACACAGGCACAGTTAACACAGAGACTGTCTATCACAAATGTGTATAATAGTATGTTTTCTTTAAACATGGTAAGTATTCGAGATTTTGCATATCTAATAATTTTTTTTAGAACTTTTCCCTTGCCTCACAGCTGTTCCACTCAAGGGAAGCAGAGTGTAGAAAAGCCCACAGTATATACCTTTTCTTTAGTGAAAGATCTAATAAATTCTTCAGGTTTTGTCCAGAGGAGTTTTTCAGAAGGAAGAACACATTATAGGTTCCTTTTTTATTATTATTTTTACAAGTATTTTTTGTGATCAGACTTTCTGGTTGCCAGGCCTTCCCATAGTTATAAACCCTTTTGGACATCAAATGATTTTAAGGGGGCGAAAAAAATTCTTAGAATGAAGTATACTCCTACTGATCTAATGAAAACTAGTGGCTTTGTAGAAGCAGAAGCTCTCACTGAGAAATAAAGACAGACAACTGAACTATTAGATATTCTCTTTGGCGGCCCATTAGGCAGACGACAGTCACACATACAGTTGCATATTAGCAGCTGCATGTCCCATTTCTTGTCCTGTGAGGGTGTTGTCTAAGGGTGCAGGGAAAAAAGGAGACAAGCCCATAGGAAGCCCCCCTTGTTACTTCTGATACCCACTGAACACCCAGTAATACACTTCTAGATGATGAGAAAATAAATATTTTCAAACCAGTAATTGATCCAGTGCAAAATGTAAAGTAAGATCTTTCTTCGAGACTGCTGATGTGTTGCGCTGGCCAGATCTACATGGGGAACATTAGAGAATATTAGAACAATTAATAATATTCATTCAGAACAAACAAGAGCGTCCTCTAGTTTTGTAGGGGGATAGGAGATTGGGTCTAAGTCTTGACTTCTTTCCCTGCACATATAGAGGAACCTTCACTTATGCAGATACCTGCAAGGTTAAGTTGGGCTGTAAATTGGCATGAACAATAATGTAACCGTATCAGTTTGCAGCATTGCTGAAGGTAGATGCACAAGTGTTATTTTTGGGGACAGATTGTACAGAACCCTACGCTGCTGCAATTGCAGTTACCTGTGTAAAGCCTGCTTGGATCATCTCCAGGAAAATCTCTGACATAGAGTAGATATGTCATTGCCCACTGCACACAGCCCCGAAGGTGAGTATGAGATCAGATCAGATCATGCATTTGCTCCTGAAACGGGGGAAAGTGCGCGCAGGAGCCCCAGTAATTGATAAGCATTGGTGCTGAAGCCTAGTCAGACGTGCTCTAGCACAGCCTGATACTCATTCTGGATTTTTCTCCAAATCCTAAGTTGCTCGTGGACATATTTTTCTATTTTTGGAGCTAATCTCTTTTTTCGTTCTTTACAGATAAACCAAGAAATATGCAGGGTTCAAATGGAAATCACCTGTTGAGTCTCAGCTAATTTTTGAGTTATCTCTGCCCATTATATCTCCATTTTCAGTAGTACTCAGATGAGTCAAATAAGAATGTAGCCCCACTCTCCTAGATGTGAACAAAATCCTTAAAAATGCCATTTCCAGCCTCAAGAACTTGTTATCTGAAGGCCTGATCTTGAAGAGCTAGTGAAAACAGTTTCATTAGACTACCTCTATGCCTGCAGGGTAACAGTGTTATTAGTTGTGTGCTTAAGGTTAAATGCACATAAACGTAAAATCTGGGCCTAAGAAAGTGATTTGAAAATAAAGAGAAGAGGGATACAATTAAATCTGAATGTTAAAGGTAATCTCAAAACATGCCCACTTACTTTTACATTTTTTATATTGTTATCATATAGTTGCTTAAAAATGGAAAGAAAAAGATACCACTTAGCTTAGGTATGAGAAGCATTTAGATAAACAACAAGTTAGTTTCTGGGGGAAAAATAAAATACCAATATGTGGATTTTTTTATTTTAGGCAGAGAGTACATTAGTTTCTAAAGAAGCAATATAATGCACTTGACTGCTAAAGTGATTGCATAATGCACCACCTAAGTAAGCTGCTTTCTGACCATCTCTAGAAAAATGCACTTCATAGCAGATTGTACCAAAACATTGTTTTGTTAGGGCTTGGGTGTCTTCCCCCTTTTTTTGGGGGGGGGAGGGGAGGTGCGGGGACAGGCAACAGATACACGACTATATATGGTCTGTATCTGAGCTAGTATGGAACCCGCAAGCTAGAGGATTGTAGAGGGATAGCTTTATTTTAGGCCTGGGTTAAAAAACTGTAAGAGAAAGCACAGTTTCGAGTCAAGGGATACTCACAAACCTATGTCACTTTGCCCCTGGAATAACTCCACTGAACTCAGATGCAAAGCTGCAGATTTACATAAATGTAAGTGAGCTCAGAAACTAGGCATTTGTCTATTATCATTAGCTGATGTTAGAAAGATAAACAGTTACTTTAAAAAGAGGCCACAGCAGGTCAGGATTGCAGAAAGCTTAATTTAAAAAGCAAGTACTAGCCACTTAAAAAGCCATGTGATTAAGATGACTCACTCTTGGCAGCAACATACTACACTAGAAAGGAAAATCATCTTGATTCCAGTACTATAATACTAAACAGAAGCTCACATATATCATCAAGAAGATGAGGAGGACTTAGGCGCGTAGGTTAAAGTGAATTGAATATTTGGCCATACCTTATGATCTGGGAGAAGTTCAGCAAAGTTTGTTATGCTGTGTCATAAACCAAATTGTGTTTTTGCATGACAAAATCATGTGTCCTTACACGTGCTTTTTTATGGAAAGTCATTGCATCATAGTGTGTTGTCATTTAAGTGAGGCACTACACAATTTTATAAATGGAAACTTGTTCTAAGAAGAAAGACACAACTCCATGACCTTCATTTTACAGGACAAGGACCTTTCTGGTCATGTATGCAAACAGGGGATGGAGATGCTGAAGATCATATGGACGGCTTGATATGAGTTTAGGCAGGTTAAGAGTGTGTAGGAGTGATGGAGTTTCTTCGGTAAGTGGTGGAATCCTTAGTAATTATGATTCTACATTTCTTTTTGTTTGTATCTCTATGCAAAATACCCAAATCTTTGAATATATATTTAAAGTAGCTTATGAAGTGTTTTGGTTTGGTTTTTAATATAAAACATGTGTCTAGAGGGGAAGAAAATATTAAAGACATGCAGAGTTGGGTTGTGGTTTCAGTTGGGATAGAGTTAACTTTCTTACTAGCAGCTGGCTATGTTTTGGTTTTAGGATGAGAATAATGTTGATAACACACTGATGTTTTTGGTTGTTGCTAAGCAATCAAGGCCTTTTCTACTCCTCACACTGCCCTACCAACTTGTAGGCTGGGAGGGCACAAAAAGTTGGGAGGGGACACATCTGGGACAGCTGACCCCAACTGACCAAAGGGACATTCTGTGCCATGTGATGTCATGGTCAGTGTATAAAGCTGGAGGAAAAAGAAGGAAGGTGGGGATGTTTGGTGTGGTGGCATTCATCTTCCCAAGTAACCATTAGGTGTGATGGAGCCCTGCTTTCCTGGAGGTGGCTGAACACCTGCCTGACGATGGGAAGCAGTGAATGAATTCCTTGGTTTGCTTTGCTTGTGCATGGCTTTTGCTCATTAAACTGTCTTTGTCTCAACCCACGAGTTTTTCCTCACTTTTACTCTCCAGTTGTCTCCCCTAACCGGGGAAGTGAGCGAGTGCCTGCATGATCCTAGTCACTGGCAGGGGTTAAATGACAACAGGAGTCTTGTCACTCTCATGCTGAAGATAGCCTATATTTAGATGGAATTTCCAAGCAGCCATGATGCAAAATGAATATATAATTGGCTATAATTTGCAGCCATGTTAAGTTAGCTGTTTCTGACCAGTTTAAATGCTATATCTTCTTTTGAGGGTATGAGAAAGCTCCCACTGGTTCCACCACTACAGAACCAATCTTCATCTTTCTGAATTTTGGGCTTTAGGCTGTGAGTTCCTGAACACTGTCAGAGTTACTTCCCTCTGAGTCAGAGAGAGGTGCAGTACCTTGGACATGCTCTGCACAGAGTGAGCCCTTCTCATCCCTGGACAGCTAACAAGAGCTACCTTCCAAAGACCAGAACCCCTTGGCTCACGCGGCTTGTGCAGCTTATGCGGCTCGGCACATAAAGCTGTGCAAGTGTCATCTGCTGTGCTGGTGGTCAGGGATGTGCAGTATGAATAGGGGCTGTGTGAAGAGCATCCCTGTGTGTCCTCACTGTGGCCCTGGGAGACTGGAAGCAGATGGAGAAGTGAGCAAGCAGATTTTTCCTCCTGGCAGAAGTAAGACTTTTTAGTACTTATGGTCTTGTAGAGAACCACAGTTTGACATGATGTTGCAAGGCCCTCAATCTATTCAGCAATCAGAATTGTACTTCACATGGCTGCCATGAGAACAAAAACTCTTTGTCTCCATAGAGTTCTGCTAACCCCATTTTGCAGACATATACGCAGACAGAAATTCATTCTGGAGTAAATATATGTAACATTTTCTGATGCATTCTGTGAATTAACTTCCAAATAAAGGCACTCATTGTGTGTTGTGCTGAATATTTGTTGCTGCTTCATTACTACAATTCAGTATGGTTCACTGAACTGTTTGCACAAAATGGAGCTAATGGACCACTTAGGACTTTCTACTGAAGTTTAGCCACTTTTTTGCTTTGCAGTACAGATAACCTAATACACTGAAATCGAGCTTTTGTTTATAGAAATATAGTCACCCTGTGTTTATCTCATTATGGTGTTAATAGAAGAGATCACTGGTAGAAAGTAGGTTTAACTCCGAAAGGTGGCACATAGAGGTTGTTGGAATATTCTCTGGATTTTGTAATATATTTGTAAGCACACCCTTGTATTTTTTATAAAGATGTGTAATGTCACAAAATATAAATTGGCCATTACCCTGTGCAAAAGAGAGTATCATTCTTTATCTTGGACCTGTCATGTTTTGTATGGTGCTGCAACACTGAGGTATTTTCCAGGTAAAACCTCAGTAGAGAGACTTACCCATGTTGCATTCCATCTGGCCTACCTATAAATTTGTAGGAATGTGGGATTATTCATCTGATAAATAGGCCAGCCCCCTGAAATTTATCTGATGACTTTGATCAAGGTAATGTGCAGTTCCTATTAATTTGTCACCTACAAGATCTATTCCAACTTTTGAAACCTTTAAACAAAACATATCATTGGGGGGAAAAAAAGAGCATGACAGAGAAATGTTTCCTTCCCTTTTTCAAAATACATAGTTATGTAGGTTTTTTTCTCCAAAATAATCTCCGTTTATGAGCCATTATTAATATAATTTAATCCAGTATTTGTTCTAGTTTTGTAATTTTATGGAGAAATATGCTTTAAACCCATAATGTTTAGTATGTTTGAAAACTGTAATGTTTTAAAAGACTTAAAACCTCAAATCCATATTTCTTTTTTAGAAAAGCTAGCTTATATAATTTATTGATGGCTTTATGATTCTTCTGTAGTACAATAATTTTGATACGTGATACGTAAGAGAAATTTCTGTAAGCAGAGAAAAATACTGCAGATTCTATATAATATTTTAATATTTTAGTGCTCGTGAATTTTATTTTTATACATATGGTACGTGTAGTGTATAGAAGTGAGATGATATGGTATAGATAATATGAGGAATTGCATAACACCTCATTCAATTGTTTTATTAATATTTAGTAATATTCCTAATGCGCTTTTTTTTGGCAGAAATTACTGATGATATAACTACATGTGTGGTAGAAGAACAACTGAGCTTGCCTTTGACATACTAGAGTTAGTTACTTGGAACTCAGCTGTGCTCCATGTTTTCTTCCTTTTGTTTTCTTAGGTTGAGATCAATCAACACAGTTCTGAATTGGAGTATTACCAACCTCTGAATTGTTACTTTGACTCATTTTAGTAAATCGGCCCTTCTAAACACCACCCGAGAAAGCCTGTGTACAGACTGTTGGTGAAAGAGCTTATGGGGTATGAATGTGATGTGACAAATCTGCTTTTTTATTTACAGAATTTGATTCTCAACATCTCCAGGAAAATGACAAAAGGTAACAACAGAAGCTGGTTAAGAGTGCCTAGAAATGTGTTCTTTCACAAGTAAGTGAAAGGCATTGGTCAAATGAATGCCTCAGGCAAACACTCTGAAACACTTGAAATCAGCATTTCTCTGCAGCAGAATGAAGTAGTACTTGGTGACATTCTTTTGTGATTAAACATTCATTAGCATAAGGCAGCAGAAAACAGATGCCCTGAGCGGATACAGAAAGCTAAGTAATAATGCCATGCATCGACTTCTGCCACAGGAAAATGTTACTGACAAAGAGAGGGCAGAAAAATGCACGTGATGTGTGTTTTCAGTGATTCAGTGGGATAAGAAGTCTCAGTACAGTCAGTGGAGATGGGGAATGATGCTCCATGGAAGTGAACAGAGTACCTTCCTGGGTAGAGCTGCCAGTGTTTTCCACCTTGCCTATTCTCTTAAAAGTACTCTGGGAAATGTGCCTTTTATTCTCAGCCTTAACCTGCTGAGAATAGGCTTGGTTTTCATAGCTAGAAATAATGCATGAGTCTTCAGGTTGAAAACCACTGACCATGGTCAGTCTTTTCAAATGTGGCCAGTAAACTCAGATGAACGGCTCTGATCCTGGAGGTTAACATAGCTGATGCCTCCACACGCAGAGTGCTTAACATCTCTAAAACTCCCTCCTGGTGTTATCTCATGCTGAGCTTCTAAACATGGAGGCAACCAGAACGAATACCCGAAGATGAAATGTTGGCTTAGAGTACATTTTATGGACAGATAGAAGAAGTGAATACGTTTTCCCTGACTGCACTTAAAGTTGCCTGGAAGCAGGCCAGCTTTGGCCTGCAGATCACATAGCTTCATTACTATGTCTCTGAGCCTGAGTTACTAAGTTGTGCTGAGTGAGCTCATGTATGTCTGCACCTGTATCCAGAGCTACTTCAGGAGACAGAAATAAAGATGTGTCCTTTGGAGAAAGCTGAACACTTCCTTTGTGATAATCACAAATGCTTTCTTTTAAATCTACCCTTTTAAGTCTAGGAAAATTTCAAATTGATGAACTCAGGCAGAGAACTGAGCTTGTGTAAGAAGAATTTATCCTGAAAAAGAAGTCCAGCTCATTTATTTGTACTGCAAGGCTCCTAGCCTCATGTTGTAGCAACTTCATTGCTTTTAATCCTATCATCCTTAAAAGTTTGGTTATTTTTGGATTTTTCAGTAATTTTGTGTTTTCACTATTTGCCACTATTGCCAGCAGTCAGGAGTTCAAATTGAAATAATTACTATCACATACCAATTGTGGTGTCTTTTGTAATGCACACTGATGTACTCTGTAAAACGAACGTCATAAGTGTGTATTTCCTATTCTCTTAACTAAGGCTCTTACTTTATAAACTCAAATAATAAGTAGAGTACATCTGAATCATACTTTGGTATTACCTGCTATTCATCAGCAAAAAAAAGTTGTCATGGAAACTTGAACTGGGAGATGCAAGACAATAATTTGATTCAAATCAATTATTCAATGAATATGTTCTCTTTCTATTAATTAATTGTTAAGGATTTCTGGTTTCCTTGTATTTGGCTGTTATTTGAAATAAGTTGCTAAGCAATTTCTATTAATACAGTTTCTGAGTACTTCTTTGCACGTATTTAATATATGACATTGAAAAGGCTTATTCGTTTTGATTGAAAAGAGCAGTCACATGACATGGTGTATTGCTTTTTTCCCCTGTACATCAGGCATATTTCTCTTCCCTTAAGAAATTTCCTTCTTTCTTAGGTTCAAGTTTTTGATGTGAATACTTTTAATTTTTGGATATTGACTTAGCAGGCCCTGTTCTGGGGGACAGGGTCATTCCTCTCTGCATGATCATTTATTATAATATTTGTTGAATATAAGAAGACAAAAGGAATTAAATTTATTACTTGAGCATACTTTAATAAGATTTTGTGGAGAATTTTTTTCCCAAGCTGATTAATTAGGAAACAATTTATTTGACAATATATGACTTTAGTGTTTCAAAGAGGATCTATTCAGTGAAATGCATTTCTGTCATGAGTGGAATGCTGAAAATTTGGGAAGAGTCATTAAGTTAGGATTTGGGTTTTCTTCAATAGTCTATTTAGGAATTGTAAGCAATTTTTACAGCGTATTTTGTTGATCAGTTTCTTGTCAGGTGTTCTGCTAAAGGAATAAGTGTCTGTTTTTATAGAGGCTGAAACTGAAATAACAGCCAGGTGTTTTTCTGTGAATTAATCAAAAGTGGACAATTCAGGCTGCTTGACTTTGTATTCTAGTTTCATATCCATCTTCTTCATCATGACTGTAGCCTTTTGCTTAACATTATATTTAAAAATTGAAGTTTTTTACTAATGGTGAGTGAGCATTAAATATATTGGACTGACGGCCATGGAAGCTAAATTCCTCTGAATTCACAGTTTTAATCTAGGCTGCTCCAAGTGACTATTTTGTAACTGGACTGTTCTCATGGGCAAGTTACATTTCAGAGTGTAAAATGCCTGCTTCTGCTCCACAGGGCTCTGCAGACACTTCTGTGTACAGACTTTTTATGTAACTTTGTACTCTTTTTACCCCCAGTTTTTCCTCCTTTTTCTTTCCCCATATCTGCTGTACTTAGTTCCCCTTTACGTAGGCGGTGTCTACATGAATTTTTAAAATGTTTTTCCACCAGGGTTGCTCCCTGAGTGTTGACACTGAGTGTACCCAGGAACTGGTGTTAAGCATGGTGTAATTTAGTTCTACTCTGAAGAAGTGTGGCTGGCACAGTATCTGGGTGGCTTTTGGCCACCAGTTGCTTGACTGCTCTGTCAGCATTCTCAACTCCTGAGAGATGGGTTGGCATTAGTAGTTTCCATTCCTTTATAAGGTATCCTGGAAAAAGGACTCGGGTCCAACAAAAAGATTTTGCCAGTACAGTGTTCATGTGTTTAGCTGAACCAACGGTTTTTCCTGACAACAGAGCTGCAATTTATATACACATTTACAAACATATACCAGCAAAAGCCTTTTTTTTAAAAAAAATATTTTCTTGATGAAATATGTCTTTGACTTTTTTTGACCCTATTACACTGGCCAGCATTTCTAGATGTGTGGCTGCAGTGTGCTAACAGCACAGGACTTGAAGAGTTAAACTTCAAGAGATGGAAGAGATGGAGAGGATTGAGAAACAAAACTAGTAAATCATAGAGACTGTCTTTGCTCTCCCTTATGTGCCTTTCAGTGATACAGGCTTTATCTGCATAGGTGAACAGCTCTTTGTTTTTTCTACTCACTTTTTTCTACCTCAAGGTTGATGTCAACTTGCATAGGATTTGTGTTCTTAAGTGAAAATCTTGTCCATCCTTCGTTTTGTGGTTGTGCTTTGTCACAACAGTGAGATCAGCATTAGCTTCAGAATCATATAGGTAATTGCTTATTGATTCTCTCTAATCTTTCGGCAGGTGACCTGAGAAACTATTAGTTGAATCCCTACATTACTGTAAGCTTTATCAAAATCACTGCTTGTGCCTAGAAGACTTTGAAAAAACATTGCATGAAAAAGATCTCATTCAGACAGCATTTTAGGTCCTTCCTGAAAACTCTCATAGCAAGCAAAATAAATCATCTTCCTTTTATTGTACCTTATGTTTGACAGACCTTGCTTAGCAGACAAGTAGTTTATGCTTAGGAAGAGATAGTGTAAAGCAAGTTAAAGGAAATTATCTTATCTAAGGCCATCCCTTATTTAGAAGACTAGTAACTACATAACTATATAATATCTATATATTTAAATAGAGTGTACATAAAACATTCTGGGAAGCTGTGTTTGATAAGAAAAATCTAATGCACATGTCAGAGAGGAAATGACGACTTAGCCACTGCTTCTCATTTACTTGCAGCACTTAATTGTGCACACAAGTGAATAACTTGTCTTGAAATAAATACTTCAAGTTTGTGTACACAGGAGTACTTAACATGCCACTAACTCTTCTTACATAGAAAAGAAATTATCATACTGACTGATATGTACAATTATGTGAGCAGAGCAGAAGAAATGTTCTTTCTATTGCTTTCAAATTGATAGCAAAAATCAGTCTCCAGTTCCTAGCAGTTGTTCAGACTAATGGAACATTTTAGAGTAACAGTAGTGACAAGAACATTGTCATCAAACCAGTTTAAAGTACTTGGTTTAGTTTCTAACCCCAGACTATTTTGGAACGGTACTAAACATTGCTTTCTGCATACTGTGTTAGTGCAGGATACTTGAGGTTAGAAGAGCTTTTGAAATAACAGGACTTCCATGTTATGTGGTTTAAGGGTTACTGATCTTAGATTTGGACATGTAGATTTATTCCCCTCATCAGACACTCTCTGAAGAGATATTAAACACTTGTTTAAAAATTCCGTAAAGAAGTGATATCATAGATTTTATTTCAACTGGGCTTTGCACAAATATAATTTTTTGGCCTGTTTGGATCCTGAGTGCCTATAGAGACAAATAGTAAGTCCTAGCAGCACTGTCAGTAAGATAGGCATTGTATATGAAAGATGAGCTTCATTAGCAAGAAAGCAACCACCAGCGGTTACTCCCTTCTGTTTAAGCAGTTATGAGGCGACATCTGGAGTACTGTATCTAATTTTGGGACGCCAGTACAGGAAAGATGCTGCCAAGCTCAATAGAGGTCAGAAGAATGTCAGTAAGATGCCTGGAGCACATAACTTATTCCATGTCTGAGGGAGATGGGTGTGCTTGGCTTAATTTTCAGAAGACTAAGGGGGAATCTTATTGCAGTCTTCAGATGCAAAACGAGGGCTGTTGAGAAGATGAAATCATGCTCCCCTCAGGGGTGTATGCTTGAAGGACAAAAGACAACAGTCTTGGACAGCTTGGATCAAAAGAGATTCTAACTGGATTTCTAAGGCAAAAAACCTGTCCACTGTGGGAGCGATTAAACACTGGCACAGGTGCACCCAGGATATGCCAAAAGATGCCAAAAGAAATGTAGCCAGCAGGTCAAGGGAGGTGATTCCCTCTCTCTACTTTGCTCTGGTGAGACCCCACCTAGAGTACTGCATCCAGCTCTGGAGCCCCCAACACAAGAAGGACATGGACTTGTTAGAGCGAGTCCAAAGGAGGGTCACAAAGATGATCAGAGGGCTGGAGCACCTCTTCTATGAAGACAGGCTGAGAGAGTTGGGGTTGTTTAGTCTAGAGAAGGCTCCAGGGAGACCTTATAGCAGCCTTTCTAAAGGGGGGTTACAGGAAAGATGGGGAGGCACTCTTTATCAGAGAGTATAGTGATAGGATGTGGAGTAAGGGTTTTTAGACTGAAAGAAGGTAAATTTAGATTAGATAGCAGGAAGAAACTCTTTACAGTGAGGATGGTGAGGCACTGGTGCAGGTGTCCCAGAGAAGTTGTGGATGTCCCATCCCTGGAAGTGTTCAAGGACAGACTGGATGGGGCTTTGAGCAGCCTGGTCTAGTGGGAGGTGTCCCTGCCCATGGCAGGGGGTTGGGACTAGATGATCTTTAAGGTCCCTTCCAACTCTAACCATTCTTTGATTCTATGAAGAAGATGTGCAATGTTCATCCCTGGAGATTCTGTATCCTGGGCCAGGCCCTGAGCAACTTAATCTAACTTGGAGGCTATGCCTGCTCTGAGTAAAATTTGGACCAGATGACATGCAGGGACATTTTAAAGTGATTCAACTTGACTAAAGAGTAAATGTGAACAAGATGAGGAGACAGGCAGATTCTCGATGAATTTTCCCAAGCACTACCCACATTCTATGGACTTCGTATTTTTAAAACAGTTTCACTGCATTTATTAAGTGGTAAAAATAAAGTGATGTTAGCAGTATTTAGGAGGAAGCTTAATTCCAGCTGCAATAGATCTTTTAGAAGAAAAGCTTTACATTTTGAGATTTTAAGACTTTTTTTTTAAGTAGATGATAGGATATATTGAAGTAGAACTCTAACTACGTTGGTGTAACATTCTCATGGTCCTGTCATTTATCGCATCTGTTTCTTGCACTTCAGACCATCTATTGCAATTACACAGCATCTGAGTCTTGGAACATTAGTGATAAACAATTAAACTTATTAGCTATCTACCTCTAAAAATAGACTTTATTCTCTGTATCAGTCAGCAACACCTGTGATGAAACTTAAGTTCCATTTCTGCCTTTGAATGCACAAACCTGAAAGAATAAGATACAGGAAGTCTATAATGAAAAATAAAACCTGTAAAGTGTAAGACTAATGCGTTCCATGAACCATCCATAGTAATTATATCCTTGACTCTCCCCTTCCATAAGAAATGAAGAGTCTCTTTAGCACAAGGTTGTGCTCATACTTATTTTGTAGAAAAGCTCCTTTCTCTTCTGTAAGCATCCCACTTCAGTGAGCTCTAAACACTTGGCCAACCCACTGTGGGTGAAGAAAAGAATGAAGGATAGAGAGGAATCAAAGGATCATTTTGAGAATGAGAATTATGTTTAGTTTTAAGCAAAGATATTTGGTTTGATACAGGTCATATATGAGTCAGTAATGGACAGTTTAGAAAGCTAAGATAAATGTCAAGGGTTTTTTTCTGTAAAGCTCTCTTAATTATGCTTGATTTATTTTTTCTTTGAATTTGGACCCTGGCTTTATTTGCAAAATTACATGGGCATTTGCATTGAAAAGAGCAAGCTGAAAGGAGAAAGCTTTTGGCCTGCTGGGTGGGCTATAAAATGCGGTCTCTCTTGATTATTTTTTCCCTGCTTTTTTGTTTTGTTTTGTTTTTTTTTTTTAGGAAAAGTTTCAAGCTGTCTCCAAGTGATGATTACATGTTGGTTGTAGTAAGAGAGAGGGAAAAGTCAGATAACTGGAGGAAAAGTATAACTGGGGTCAAGTTATGGAATACTCCCTAACCTCCTGAGAGAAAAAGGAGAGAGAGAATTGGAAAAAAGTAAAATACCTGACTGAAAATGTTCCATGGACAACTGTGCTATTTCTTTTCTCCACCGGTTTCCAGATCTAGACCCTACAATTACTTAACAATTAAATAATTTAGAAATTATTTAAATAACAAATTATGTAAAGCTTAATTAACCAGAATACACCCATCAGAAACAGGAACAAATGTAGAACAGCAGGGAATAGTTCTACCCACACAAATCCTCATTCTTCCTGAAGGATATAATACAGATAATTGCCTTCCTTTTGGTCCAAGTACCTAGAAAATACTTGGGGCTTTTCAGGATATTCCAGTGAGGAGGAGAGAGCATGCAAAGAGCTGGGTTAGTTTGTGCTGGTTTATTTATTTGCACAGCAATTTTGTATTTTTTGAGTAGAGGAGGAATCCAATAATTTCCTCCACAGAGCCTTTTAGTTTGGAATCAAGCCTGTCTTTGTACCTCTCCCTGGGCCCCAAGCAAATTTTTTTTTGGTTTTGTTTCTATTAGCATCACACTCCTTTTCTGCCTGAACTTCAGTATTGTGTCTGGCTGAGGAGTTAACTTTTCCCATAGCAGGCCTCATAGTGCTGTGTTTTGTACGGGTAGCTAGAAAGCTGCTGGTAACACACCAGTGTTATGGCTGTCTCCCCAACATTCCCCTCTCACCACCATTACTCACTACCCTCACCAGAGGGGAGGGATAGAGCAGCTTAGTGGGCACCTGGTATCCAGCCAAGGTCAACCCCCACCACAACTTCCCGGCATCTATTCATGCTTTGAATAAAAACACATCAAATCCCTTTTACCTATAGCAACAGGATTCCTTTGCCTTTGTTCTCATCAGAAAAATGTACTTCATGTTTGCCACATCTGTCTTCAGTGAAGGGAAATGGTTGAACTTCCCAGTGTCAAGGAGATTTAGTTCAGTGTCAAACAATACCCATTGCACTTTTAGTTGAAAGATGAAGATGTCCTGGAGCTTAAACTCTGGAAGAAACTATTTTTCATCATTCCTTTCTTTTATTTTTCAGGGCTCCAGGTGGAGTAGAACCTTTGGTGGAAGCAGTAATAGTATCCCATGAGAAAAGAGTAATTTTTCCAAATAGGCAGCTCTCACACTATTCAGATCAGAAATTATGCTGTTAAATATCATCTAGGATCCAACAGATGAGTAATTAAAGTCAAAGAATGCCAGTCCCATGCACTCTCAGGAAGTGACAGTGATTAAAAAGCAAATCCATTGTCATTTTTTCAAGTTTTGAAGAGGAAACATCGTTAAGACCACACCGCTGCACAATAAGTTAAGTAAGAGTAAGACATGGATAACAACAGAGAGGTCTAAACTCAAAATCTTTGTTATAGGCCCAGGAACAGACATTGATGGGAAGGAGTTGCTTTGGCCACTGAAGTAAGGAGATTATCTTAACCAACTTGGAATCTAGCACAAGCCTCTTAAAAAAGATAAAGAAGCATAAAAATAATTTGTTAATGTGTGATAAGGTATTTTTTAATTATTATTAAGTGGAAGTAGAGGTCAAATGAACAGTTAAATTTTTTGGACAATCATAGTTTTTCGCAGTGGATTTATGTCCCAGTGCTGAAGGTGTACTACCCCCACCTTTTTACCAGCCCCCTCCTGGAGATCACCACCTTTATGGCAAAGAACATCTGGATAATGACCAGTGAAGCCACTGAGACTGCTGCTGTTTCCAGCCCATACAGCAGCAATGTAAAACTTGGTTCAGGCTGAACTAGTATTCCAATTTGTTAACGGCAATGGTCCGGGAGCTGTTTCACCTAGAGTTCAGGTATCACTATTGCATGTTGGTGACCTCCAGGAGAGTAGGGCATACAACTTGAAACCAAAACTCCTGTAGCGACCTAACAGCATCGTCCCCTATTCAAGAGTCAACACCAGAAAGTTGTGTCAAACCTGATCATTCTGTGGGCTGAAAGAAATGGTATGAGATTTGGAGACAGTGCAGAATTCCTGTTGAAGCAGCTGCATTTGGTCTTAAAATCGTTACCCACATCAGAGGGAGGATAGCTGAGCAGATAGAGGAGGATGAGCGGGGCTGCAGTGGAATAATAGCTCCCAGCAACACTGAGTTGTCAAAAAGTCATGCAAATTCTATCAAACATTTGGAAAGATGAAATAGATGCCTGCCAAGACATAACCTGTCAAGAAGCCTAAGGCCTGGAGAACTCAAATGATTTGTTTTTACAAACCTGCATAGTCACTAGGCAGGTTTCTGTGAATTTCCCCAAAGTTGGAAATAAATGACTTTTTCATTTCTTGCACCCATATGGCAACCTTCTATATCATGAGAAATGTTCTTTGAGAATACTGCACTGATGGGACCAGGATTAAAAATGTGCTTTAAATCAAAGGGAGGGGAGAGCAAAAAGAGTGAAATGCAGACTGTAAGGAAAGCAGATAGCATCTGTTATGATCTAGTTCAAACTTGTCGGTGCTTCACCTTTGTTCACAGTTTTAACAAAGGCCTTCAGGACTAATACCAACCCAAAGGCTGACATATTTTTGTTGTCTCAATAATCTTTCTAAGTGATGTCTGAGACCCTCAGCATATATAAACAAAAATGTTTACACTGCGTTCATGACTGCAGGAGTAAGCACAGGTATCTAATTGCTATTTTTGCACAGCTTTGGTAACTGTGAGTGAAAATTAGCTAAAACCACCACTGTTTTGTTGATGTTGTGTTTGGCATTTTTGTTTTGTTTTTGGGTTTTTTCATTGTTTTGTTGTTGTTTTGCTGTTTTTTTAGTTGCTTGCTGTTTCAGCCATCAGATTTCAGTATATGTACAGTAATAATCCCACAGCAAATCCACACTGTAGGTTTCTGTTCACTGTACTGGAAACAGAAGACAGGAGCATACATATTGGAAAGATGTGCTTAAATATGTGTACATTTCTTCCAGATATTTGAAGGGCTTATCTACATGTTTACCTGCAAACCAGATGCTGCAATGCTCTAAGATGGGTCAAACAATAGGAATATGTCTATCTGAGCTCTTATTCAAGTTCCCTATTGGTGTTAGCTGGGCTAGATGCAGTGGCTTCCACCAGAAGTCTTGTAAGAGACTGTGCTGTACCCCAGCTGCTGGCTCCCTCATATTGACGTCAGGTAAAGTCAGTGGTCTGGCTGTGAACTGCTGCTGCTGAAGGGGAACACACTGCCTTTCTTGCCACTACTGCTTGGTAGATGATAGATAAGTGATCACTCTTTAATCTGTGACATATGTCATCTAGCTTTGACAATAACCATGAGTCAGAGCATCCAGCAGGGCACAGGCACAGCACAGTGTCAGTGTGTTCCTAGGGCTTCCGGAGAGGACCTGCCTTGCGGCTTGCCAAGTCACAGTTGTGGGCAAAGCAAGTCCTGGGCTACAAACACTGAACTGTGCAGATAAGTCATACACCCTTTATAGCATGTTTGTCCTTTTATTTCTGGAGTTAGATCTGATGCATAAGGAAATCAATATGCTTAGCTGACCTCAGAGCACAAGAGCATGGCATTTTTAGACTGACTGATATCTTGCCCATAGATAGTGAACAAAGAAGGCCAGGTAAATGACTGTATGCACAAAAATCTGCCAGGAAGAGCAAAGCCCTTCGACGACCCAGGACTGATAAGTTTTTCTGTTGGAGCATTTTTGTTAGCAGCACAGCTCTGTGTCTGTCTGCTAGAGGTGGGTTGTCATAAACGACTTTATCCATATCACCATTATTATTAACATTATAAAAACCCCTTGAGGCCCGTGCTTGAGGCTTCGCAGTCCTCAGCACTCCAGTGGTGCCACTCTACAGCCATGAGCCCTATCCTGAAGAGTGGTCTGGGCTGTGGGGAATAATTCTTCCCCTGTGGCTTCGACAGCACAGCAGAACCAAAGAGATTCACATGTGTCTGCGTGTGCAAGAGGAGAAGACGTGCACTGGTCACAGACACTCTTTGTTTGCTGTCTGTGTTTTAACTTGTTTTATACATGCAGCTGAGTTCTCAAGCAGGACTGAAGTCTCATGCCTGAAACGATTTGTTATACATTCATACTGAAATAGCACATCTACATACTGATGTTGTTGTAAACAGCATTTTTTGTATCTTACAGAAATGTGTGAACTTACTTGCTTTATTGGCACTTGTTTTCCTTACAATAAAATCCATCTGCACTTGAAGCAGAGATAAGCCTTGGCTGAACACAGAAATATTCCTCTTTGTAAATTCTTATTCTCTTTCCAGGAATTAAGAGTTGCTATTTGCCCTTTCCTATTACCTTCTCTCCATGGCCTGAATAAGTTGTTGGAATGTAAGAATTCACTGAACACTAACTTTGAACCTCTGCTGCTCAGTTTAAGACTGTTTCTATGGCAGCACGAAATGAATTTTTTGAAGAAAAATATTTTGCTCTGGAGTATTTCTCATAGATTTAATATTGTTGTCTTCAGTAAGAGGAAAACAAATAGAGTCAACTACTTTATTGAACCTTTCTATACCAGAAGCCTGTTCATATATATATATATTTACTATCTAATTGGATATGCAGTTGTCCACCAGATAACTGGTGTCAGACAGGTCAAGCAATGCATCGTTATGTTCACAAGCAAAGCATAATCTTTTGCTACATACTAGACTTATTTCATATCAGGATGCATATCAATATGTAGCTAATCATATACATGTATATGAAAAAATGCAGAAATTAACTCTTCCCTAGGTATTTCAGGGGAGAGAAGTCCCACACCATCTCTGAGAGGCCATGCTGAGCAGCAGCTAACACTGGAGCACACGTTACACTGAATTTCTCTGTCACTGCTCTGGAGGAGGCAACATTGATCACAGAGCAGAAAACAGACCGGTGGTCTGTTTCTTAAGTAGAGAGTTTTCTGCTCCGCAGTGAACCAGACAGGATTTTCTGTCCATGGCTTATATGGGTGTTTGAGTAGCTGAAGTACTCACAGCACTATCTATAATTCAGTGATAAAAACTGTAACACTGTTCACATGAATGGCTGCTGTTCAAATACCAGGGCTGCCTCAGACCGGACCAGTGATATCAACAAATATTTTTGTCCTCATCTGACAGATTCTGAAACTGCAGGAGGGAGTGAATGGTGCACCTCAAATCACACAGCAAGTTAGAAACTGCCCCTGAGTGTTTAATACATATATTAAACACATAAGTTGAATTATGCAGGATATTATATAATATGTATTAAACACTCAGGGGCAGTTTCTAACTTGCTGTGTGATTCACAGCTGCGTGAATCCCTCCTACAGTTTCTGAATATATAAATAATAAACCTACCGGTGTTTAATATTTTGTCCTTCTGTTGTTTTTTTTTCTCACTCTGCCCTCTTGCTGTTCCTTCCTGGTTGACAGTGGACATGCACCTGGTAGCTGCCATGTTCTGAGAGGTGCTTTCTTTAGCTCTGTCAACTAACCTGTTGTGGGCACTCAGAAAACAGCGGTCTGCTAGGAGCATTTCTGAAAATCTTCTCTATGTTTTCATAGAAGATGCCATAACTTAAGATTTGATCTATGAATTGGGTAAAACTTTTTAATGTGCAATTTAATCAAAAGCCTGTGGTCCCTGAAAAATTTGTGTGGCTAATATTTCATTTTGGCATACATAACAATATAACAAGAAAGCCACAAAAATCAGACAGCTGGTAAAATGATCTGATGCTCATTCTTCCTGCAAGAATTATACCATAACTGTGAGTAGATCAGAGGATGTTTCATTATTTAGATTTAGATGTCAGGTGGGACATACACAAAGTAAAATATGAATGCAAGAATAAACTGCTTGCTTCTCTGGTAACAAAGGCTGTGGAGTCAGGCATATACATCTACTTACTTTGCAGAGTAACATTTACTTACAGAGTAAGTAATATTATGGATAAATATTACAGAGTAATATTTATTTCCAACTCATTTATAGACTTCTTCCCTCCCAGCGATATGGAAGCGGTTTTGTGGTCAGTGGGATCTGCTGGGTGTCCTTCCCTAGTTCAAGTATTAGGTATTGTATGTGAGGCATGCAGTCCTGTGTGTAATGTACTCCATCTGTTACAAGACTGAAAGGAACATTTGGTGCACACGCCTGCCAAATGAACTGCTGTGAGCTGCCAAAGTGTAACATGTTAAAAGGGGGAGAAGTTTGAATTTCCCCATTCTCTGATGCCGGAGAATGTGGCAATTGGAAAATAATTTCTAGTGTGGCATACAGTGGAATAATACAAATTATTTATGTTCCCCTCTCCCCGGTGTTTCCAGTCATTTCCCCACCTTCCACCCATGCCCACAGTTGTTCCTCTCAGCAGTGAGCGGAGGTTTACTGCCACCGGGCATTACTCAGTCTCTCCCTGAGGTGTACAATCAGGCATCCTGTTTTTCTCTTGGAATCTCCTTGCCTTATATTTCAAAAATATCACTTCTCCGCTAGAAGTCACAGCTACCAGCAGAGCTGGGGGTTTTTTTAAGCTTAGGAACCAGACCAATGAGAAGATTCTGGGTGCGTGATGTGTCCACCTTGTGTTTTGTTAAAGCAGTGGAGACAAAGCAGTTGCCAAGTGGGAACTCAAGACCCCCGTTAAGGTGGGAAGTGTGCCTGCAGTCACAGACGGATGCACCTATCTGCTTTGACTCCATTTCCTTCTGCTCGGTGCAAGGGTGGCTTGAGGTAGAGTGGAGGACATGGCACTTGGGCCGCTGATCCATTGCCAAGATATGTCCCTCCTGCTCAGCTTAGAGCCTTCTTGCTGCTCCTCAGATTTGCAATCAGTCCTCCATCAGTGGAGGACTGCAGGGGAGGACAGAAGGATTTGGGGAGATTGCTTGGTCTTAACTTGCTCCTGTGGCAGAAAAAAGAAAAGCCGTTTGCAGGGCATAAAAATGTCCGCTTTCTCCCCCTGCCCCCCAGCAATCAGGAGAGGGCAGTGGAAATCTTGGCTTCTGAACCGTGCAGGCTCAGCACTGCCTGCGTCAGCACTGTGCGGGACTGACAACATAAGCTCAAATTAAACAGACTGACCCAAAAGACCCCTGTTGCCACGGTTTGTGGAAAAGACGCCTAAAACTTGAATGAAAACCTGTATCCATTCTGTTGTGGGGACATGCACCTAATGAGTGTTTGTACGGTGCAAGGCACAGACCATTTGGAAATCTGAGTATCTGATATTTGGAACACTTTGCTATTTGATTCCCTGAGGATCGTATGTGTGAACAGAGGACATATGGTGATGGATATAGATGCAAAAGGACAAAACACACTGATGTCAGCAAAACAGAAACAAGAAGAAGTGTGTGGGTGTACAATGAAATCGGCAACAGCCAGATCATCTCTCTTTCCTGCTCTCTCCTCATATTCCATGAATAAAAGATAAGCCTGTCAAGGCTACCGTCTAGACTGTGTATTGAAGAAATTTCTGCAGAAACAATGGGACCACAAAACAGATTGCATTGAAACTTGAAGGTTTTAACAGGTTTTAAATTCTGGTTTCTCTTTTGGGAATGTTTGCTTTTGGGATATTCTGCTTGAATAGGTAGTTCTTGGTTGTGTTGAAAGTGTTGAGGTTTCCCTTTGCCTGTGCAAACAAAGCTGAAAGCTCTGATTTAGACAGAGCTATTGTGTGCCTTAATTTAATTGAACAAACACAATCAGCTATAATGAAAACAAAGTATTTCTGTGCTGTACTGCAGGCGGGTGTTGCACTTCTCAGGGATGGATTACAAAGTTGACAGGATCTAACCTAGCACAGTTTGGTATTGTCTTTCTCTTTACTGCTTCTCATGGGGATTCATGCTGGGGAAAAAAAAAGAATATATATATATATATAACATGAAACCCAGAGAAAATAATGATGCATAAAATATAATAACAGAGCAGAATTGCATCTGACACAGAACTCTTTCTAAACAGTCAATGAGGTCACTTGTGAGTAATGGTGGCAAAGCATAGGGAATGATACAACTTAATAGACCTGGAATTTTTGTAGGTGGCCCAGTACAAATTAAATTTTAGATATCTGTTCTGTCCCTGACTACTCAGTTTTCTGCTTGGTTTGTGGTACATAGTTTCCCCTGGGTGCTGTCTCCTGACTCCTTCAGGATGGAAGGCACACAGTGGGAAATGCGCATGGCTGCAGCATTATGGCAGTTCCTGGCTGCTTGGAAAGCTGTGCAGCAGCCATTGAAACTGGGTGTAATTAATATAATCAGCAGTAATTCTGATCTGTCTTGGGCAAAGAACTAGTATGGCTATGGGGTTATGTGGCCTTCCTGTAACTCAAGTCCTATGACATACAGAGCATGAGTAAACCCAAGGATCCAGAGATGACAGTAGCTGCTTGAGAATGTACATAGTTATTTTCAGTATCTAGTGATGAATCCAACTTTTATTCCCTAGCCAAGAAATTTAAGCCTATGGTGTTATTAGCTCCTCTTCTTATCATAGGTCCGTGCATTTGTGGGAGAAGCAGGGTCGCAGAGCAGGGTGTCTTGCATAAGGACCCAACAGCAAAAATGGCAGATAAAGCAAAGGAGGAATTTTACCAGCTGATAAAACAGGGTGTTATTCACATAAGTACCAACAGTAGCTGAAGGCATGGTTAGTTTTGTAAAAGCAGACAAAGTATGAACTTGCCTAAACCCAAAGTATTAGTGAAAGCCACAAAACGCAAACCCACAGGAACAGTGTGAGAATTTGTTTACATTTCAGATTGTACAAGTATTTTCAGCTCAAGCGCAAGCTATCACCTCACTTATACCATGGTCTCAACTCTTAAAAGGTTTACTGGGGGCTTGCAGGGGATTCAGTGAGAGCTAACCTTCTGGATAGGCTCCTGGACCTGGGTGCCAAACTTTGCACATCAAAATAACTGCAATTGCCTCAGCAACCATGTGGCATGAGACAGATCTTTCAGGATATGCTGCCTTGGGACAAGAATGATTAATACTGCAGTAGGCAGTGGTGCAATATTCTGCAGCACATCACAAAAAAACCCCAAAAACAAAACCAAAAAACCCCTAACCAAACAAAAAAACCCCCACCCCACAAGCCCCCAAAACCCACCACAAAACTTTAAAGTGAAGTGGATTTCACTTTAAGATGAAATAAATTAGTTGTGCTCGAGATTACCTGTGTAGTCAGTGACAGATGGGCTGAACAAGGTGGAAGAGAAGAGGAAACATCTGTACAAATGGAAAGGCTTCCTGAGTTGCAACTCCTGGAGAACTGAAGCTGCACACGGATGCCTTTGCAGCTGACCAGGAGGAACAAACAGATCTCTCCTCTGTCTCAGTGGAGTGTGTGTGCTGGGGTGCAGAGAAGTGTGTGTTTCTTGAATTTAGAAGGCACTGAGAGGGGTGGAAAGATAAAAGCCTTGGTCAGTTAAGAATTAGGTGCCCCAGCAGACATTCTGAGATTAATAAATGATCCATGACCGTGGCCACTGCAAGACAGTCATGTGAAGGACGATTAAAGCACTGAGTAGCCTCAGAAGAGTTAATTCCAGAAAGGAAGAGAGAGAGGAGAGAAGGACAGCTATAGGCAGAATGTGGTTGCAAACACTCTCACGAGCACCTCTGTGTAGAAATCACTGGAGGTGGCAGCAGATCTTAAACTACTGGGAGCCCCCAGCTGAGCGCCAGGAAGGTCAGCACTGGCTGTTCAGTATCGCCTGCTTCCTGCAGCCCACTCCCTTTCCCCCCAGAGGATGAGCTCACAGCAGCTACTCTTCCACTTGGCCGTGTGCCACGCGCTGAAGTGGATTTGGAATGTGATCTGTATTAGCAACAAACTCGTGCTATACCGAGGCAGTTCTTAGAGTACTGGTTTTGCTGTAATGCTCCTCACACAACGATGACTTAATTGCAATACAGTCATTCAGGCTAAGCTATGGGGGCATTATCTCACACTTTTCTGTGGGCAGACTTCACCCAGCCTGTTTGGCAACTGCCTCAGCAACAGGCCATGGTAGGATTCTTCATCTCTTTGTTTATAAACGTTATATTCCTGCCTAATAGTGTAACATTACACATGGTCCTCAAAAGGTCACACTAGCCTTTTTTGACCTGTAGTTTCTGTAACTCTACCTGCTTCCATCTCAAGCCAGACTGAAGTGCGCACATCTCTCTTGCAGCTAACCACATACTTCAGTATGCCCCAAACCTGTAATTATTTCCTTCCCTGGTGGTAAATACCTTTGCTCTTTCAACATGGAGTTGCAGGTGCTGCAGATAAAAGAAAGACTGAAAGAACAATTGAGATACAATGAAGAGGAAGAAAAATGAAAAATTGATTCACTCGTTGTTCCTTCAGGAAGATTCTTTGCACCTTGTAGAAAGCTGAAGGTGCAATTGTCCTGAGGCTAGAGTGTGGGCTGTTCTGATAATTCAGTGGCCTGCAAACACTTCCCTGAAGATTTTTCCACACTTTTTCGAACCAAACCCACTTTCTCTCTTTCTCACACATGGACTACAGCAAAGATTGTAGAGGCTTTCAAGGCAACAGATACACATATAAAAAAATAATTTTAAGAGCAGCAATGTTTCCAAACCCCACCAATTAGAGCTGAGCAGTAATCACTGCTGGTTACATTTGTCAGGGGGACAGAGACAGATCCTATCCGTGCCTGTGGTTACAGTTGTATAGGTACACAAATATGCCTGCAGATGTTTACTCTCCACTTGGAAAGCTGTTGGCAAGAGTGGGACTGTTGAAAGTAGGCTCTGAGATGCACTTTGTGCACACATTGCTGCTGCCAAATTAGTGGAGTACATGCTGAGTGGTGCTCAAAATGCCTTCAGATCAACATTACAGTGGTAATGCAGGGGCACATTTGGGTATGTCTTAAAGAGTGTATGAAGTAATCTTTCGTACAGCCAGCGAGAACAAATGAGTAATGCAGGTGTAGATTAGAGACTTTATTGAAGCAATAACCTGTGACAATCTGGGTTGCATCAGCAAAACCACAAATGGCAGGGTAGAAACCACTGATTTTATATTGGCTGCGGTGGTAAATAATGGGAGAAATCTTCCTGTATTCTCTCCGCAACATTAATTTCCATCCTAGATTAAATTTTGTCCTCTGCTATTCTGATTGCCTAAATGATGATCCTCAAGCAAGGTCATCTTACACAGCTATGAATTTACTATGTACAATAAGGTTCAAGGACAGCCAGTGTATGTCATAACAACATCTGAAGCTCTACTCCCAGTACAATGGTGAACTGCAAATCAGAAAAACATAGACCAAGAGAAGATACACTGTCATTTGCTATGGCCCAATAAAGGGTAAGGAAACCACAACTTCTCGTAAATCCTGTCAAAGGAAAGTTCCAGGTACTTTGTTAAATTTCTGGAGCATTTTTTCAAATATGTTGCTTCTCTTCACACCAAATAAAGTGTCTTTGGTGAGAAATGTCATGGTTTAATCACAGCTGGCAACTAGGATGATGCATCCACTTGCTTGTTTCTTCCCACCCCTTTCCCCCCAGTGGGATGGGGAGAAGAATTGGAAAAATAAGGAAAACTCATGGGTTGAGATAAAGCCACTTTAATAAGTAAAGCAAAAGCCAGGCACACAAGGAAAGCAAACCAAGGAATTCATTCACTTCTTCCCATTGGAAGGCAGGTGTTCAGTCGTCTGCAGGAAAGCAGGGCTCCATCACACCTAATGGTTACTTGGGAAGACAAACACCATCGCTTCAAACATCCCTCCCCTTCCTTCTTCTTCCAGCTTCACATGCTGAGCACAATGTCATATGGTATGGCACATCCCTTTGGTCAGCTGGGGTCAGCTGTCCCGGCTGTGTCCCCTCCCAACTTCTTGTGCTCTCCCAGCCAACTCTCTGACAGGGTGGTGTGTTATCAATATTAGTGTGTTATCAACACTATTCTCATCCTAAACCCAAAACAGCACTGTACCAGCTTCTAGTAAGAAATTTAGCTACCCCAGTCTAAAGCAGCACAAGAAGGTACTCTTTGTCCTAGAGCAGTTAACACATAATGGGGAAAAAAATAAGATATATTTTCTATAATTCATGAAGAGCTAGTCAGAAATGGTCCTGAAGTGTTGTTCCATTTCTCTCAAGTCCTCAGGAGATGGGCAGGAAGTATCTTGCCATCAGGGGGACTTGAACTTTTGTGAGGTTTTTTGTAGTTTAACTAGAAGAGAGACTTACACCAGTTTCACAAATTTGAATGTTGCCTTTTTGACAGCGAGGACAAATTTTCAGAAACCAGTTAATGTTTCAATATCTCAGCTTAAGTCACTCTAATGAGTCTAGGACATTGCTTTGAACTTCAGGAATATGCAGGACACTTTTTCAATGAATGCAATAAGCATGAGCCTTTGATCACAGAAGATCTTGTATATGGCCACCAACTAATAAGTGCACCAGATGCCTGCCTTCCTGCATTTTCTTTTTTTAATTTATTAATTTCTTCCTGTTTGAGATTCCCCACCTCTGTTTTTGTATTCTTGCTATCATTCTGCTTTTGTCATTTCTCAAACTTGCTACTGGAGAAGACAGTTGTAACAAGAGAAAGAGCAGAAGAGGACTACTCATAGTTAAGCTTGTCTTTTAATTTCCAATCAGCGTTAGATAAACTAGCAATATACTTGCAGAATGCAGTGGAACTAGATCTTATTACTTGTTATTTATTCTTTGTCATTTAGATGTACATCTTAGTCCCAAGCAGTACTGAAACTTAAGTATTCAAGACAGTAAATAAAACCAGAGCATTCAGGAACATCACTCAGGACTTTACAATCAAATTAAATCTTCTCACACCAAAAGTATTCAACTAGAAATAAAAAGAGCAGGGGATGAAACAGGGGAAAAGTCTTAATAGAAGGAACATTTTAAAAACCAAGAGATGCACAGCACAATGTTTTGACTTAAAAGAGCCAGATTTGAGGAGGTCATGATGTGTGTATGACATATGAGAGCATGAAGGGACAGCGAGAAGTGATATGAACAAAAAATCAAAACCTGATGCTTCAGGTACTTTTTGCTAGGAATGTCAATGGGCATAGTGAAGGGGAAGAGGAAAAGTCAGCATAAAAATTTGGTTGTATTAATTGCAGGGATCACGGGCCAAGGCAGACATCTAGACACTGTAAGTGACTTATGAAAACGGGTGAAAAGTTACATGGAGCAGGAGAGAGACAAGGAGGAACAGAGAATTGAAGCTTGAGTGGGAACTCATGGAAGAGCAGAGATGATAATGAGACAGGAAACAGTGCCATTGTTGAGCAAGACAAATGGCAAGGAGGAAGCAAGAAAAGCTTGCTTTAATAGACAGAGAGAACAGGAGAGATGGCAGAAATACCATGGTGTGAGAAAGAGAACATGGCATGAGACGAGGAGGAGGAAAGGAAAAGATAGAAGACAAAAGTGCAAGCCATTGGGAGAAAGGAGGAGGATGCAAAGTAGCACAAGTATGGTGTGACAGGGGAGAAGTGACGCCAAGCAAGCACTGAATCACTGGGGGAAGAATCAATAGCACAGGGAAGTAATCACTGAAAACAGCTGGTAAACAGTCTGCCTGTAGGAAGCCTGGGCACTTAGCTTATGAGTGAGTCACTGAGACGCAGAGCTATCAGGCTCATGACCAAGACAGAGCAGAGGGGACAGCCAGGCTGCCTCATCTGTGGTTGTCCCTGTGAGTCTGACAGGTGCCAGACAAAAAGTGGGGTATTGGCAAGGTTCTATGAACAAAACACAGTGTGTCTGTGTGCAAATACTTTTGAGGATGTGGGATAAACTAATCTGATTTTGATGTTAGGAATGAGTGACGTGTGGACCAGAATCCTGGCCTGTCTGATGCTCTGGGGAAAATCAAGGAGGAACATAAGAAAACTGTCTTTTCAGCTGTTTCTGAGTCCCTAGTGCTGGAAGCTGATAGTGTGCAAGGTTGGTAGACTGGTATCAGGGGCTGCATGGGGAGTCTTCTGCTACCCTGAATCACTAGAAGACAGCTGTGCTCCCCTTTGCCAGGTCCCTCTGTTGGAAAGGAAGAGTCCAAAGTGGGTACCCCTTTGGTTCTCTAAGGAATGACAGTCTTTCTCTTTGTGCTTAGGGCAGCTTTCTTAGTATTTCTCTCGTGTAGAGATCCCACATTTCTCATCTCAAAAATGGTTTAGCTTTTGGTAGCAATGTGGCATGAGGAACTGATTCAAAAGAAGATTTGACCGAGGCAATGGTTATTTAGACATGACCTCAACTTTAAATTAGCCTGCCAACTAGCTGCACTTACTTATCAGCACCAAACATCAAATTAAGGATTCATTTACCTTCATCAGAGTATTTATGGAAACTTGATTAGAAAGGGTGGCGGCAAAATGCAAATATTAATTTTGAAATCTCATAACAAGGACCTAATATCCTTTTCAATTATTCAGTGGGATACTGCAGTATTGGTAGATGATATTTAAATTATTAATAGCATAGCTTTCCATTTCATAGGCAAGACAGTTTTTACGGGAACATTCCCATTTAATATGATCAGACTGATTGCATTTGTTAAGAATTCCAATCAGTACACTATAGTACAGTGTGTACTGCTAACAACAACAAAAGGTAATACAGAGAGGTGTTATTCCACAGTTTATACAGAATGTTCTATTTCCTAGGTTTACATTTTCTTAAGAAATAAAACAGTACTTGTGCCACAACTTCTGTGTGATTTTATTTTGTTTCATTCAGTTAGTGGTTATTGCCTGAAGTGTATTACTTGCACAGTACCACAAATGCACATGGCGGTTTACAGATAAGCGTGCCAGATCCTATGCTGAAGGATGTGTCATTCAACCAAAACAGATAGGCGTAATGTTTTGCATTTCAAAATCCACATATCTGTCTGCCTGCTTCTGTTTAGTTACTTGATCTGCCATACACATTTTTAATGCTTGTATGACTGTAGTATCTGGCCAGCCTACAAATTGATGAAATTCTACATTTCTTTATAATTATAGATCCAAAATAGAACAGCCCCTGTAACTGTAGTGATGATCAGTGTTGGACAACATGCCAGCTCGATTACAGCATGCAGAGATGGATACTTCATCCTGCTGTTCACAGCAAACGCCAGTTCCAGCAGAAAATGTCCTGCCTCACCTTCCAGGCATTTCTCCCAAGAGTTCTTTGCAAGCAGAGTCACTATTTGCCACCAGGATGGGCTGCAAAGTTATGTCATCCATGGGTGACTTTTTTATAATACAAACCCTAAATGCCAAACTGCTGACCGGTGCGAAGTACATGCAGGTATCGTAATGTGCTCTGTCAGACACAGTTGGGGTGCCCTATTCTGGTGGCATCAGTAACAGGCTTCATGCAGTTCCCCACCGCGTACTGATGAACAATGCCACATCTGCCCCTATGCGTGCTGTGAGAAGACTCCACTGGGTTGAAATTACAGCTTCAAATGCAGCTGACTTCACCAGTGACAGACACACCCCACCCCACCCCACCCCCCTGAATCTGACTGCTGCTGGGTAATCTGAAGAAAGCTGAGTTTTAGCCTCTTCCCAGTGAGAAGTGTTTCACGCTGTAAGATCCACCCTTAGCGCTTTGTCGGCTGCCTACTTGGAAATGATACATGTGAGATCAAAAGTTAAGGTCCTGAAAATGCTTCCTGATCCAAACGTTCCCACAAAAGGCATTTGTGTGATGTTTTTCTGGTCAGGCATGTCTTGGCCCGGAGCATGAGATGTTAGGGATGATCCTTCCAGCTTAAGAGACAAGTAACATCCGAGAGAGGAAGGCTGGCAACGTCTGTGGCTTTTGCCCTTCTCGGTCTGAGCAATGGCTTTCAGCCACTAACATTAGCAGTTAGTAACAAATTCATTTGAAAACCCTGATTTGTGCCCATTCACTGTGCCTTTAACAAAATCAAACCCATTGTGCCAAGTGGGATGGTGCATAAATAAATAAATAACTCATAACAGCTGTGAAGCCAGTGCTTGCCAGAACTGTATATAGCAGTTCCCAGAGACCACTGGGAAGCTGTAGAGGAAAAACAGTTTTAAAATAACATTTTTTAAGTACAATTTTTAAGCCAACTAATAATTTAGAATGTAGCTGCATCTGTGGATTTGTTTAAATAGAATAAATCTGGAATAAATGGAATATTGACATCAAGCAAATATTTAAAAGGATTGATCAGAAATACACTCTTCCTCCACACAATCCATCTTCTAAGCACTACAGATTTGGGGAAGTGATTCAGACATCATCATGCACCTTGAAGTTTGATACAAATTCATTTCCATCCCATTCCTGATTTATAACCTGAAGGACTGTGAGTCAAAGGATCACGAGCCTTGCTAAAGCAAGAGAAAATATTGGCTCCTGCCTACTGCGTGCCTGATCTTTTGAAGAATGTGAAAAGTATTCAATTCCTATTGCAACAACCAGTTTTGGACTTTTTTTTTTTTTAAATGCTCATTGCTTAGCGGTTCTCATTGTGACACCAATGACTGGACTCCCAGGGACGTTGTGCTTGGTATACATGGCTTTTCTGAAAATCTGCCCTCAATTATATGAGCTAAGAAGTTTTGAAAATCTGTCCCTTGTTTTAGTTCTTGAACTTGGCTCATAATTGAACATGAAATTATAAGAGAGTTACAGATGGCCTTAATAGTACTACGAGAACTTGAAGAACTCCTCCTCTCTTTTCCCAGTCAAGCCTCATGCACATGGATCAACCTCCAGCTGAAACTGTAAGCTTTGGAAAGGTTTTGCGGTAGGTCACATTACACAGTTCAGATGTGGGATGACTTTTAAGTTTGAGCACTGGAACAGCAGATATGCTGCCTTATTCTCTGCCTGCAAGGGTGCTTTGCACCCAAATACTTGGTTTGAATCAACCTTGGACAGGCTCTTGGGCATTTCTTTTGTACTGCTGCATCAGAAATATCCATATAAACAATTTCCAGTTGTGGATGTGCCTACTCCTGCATGCTAGTTTAAATTGAGTTTAATAGCCTTTTTCCAATCAATACATACATTTCTTCATTGCAAGAAAGAACAGTAATATTCTGTTGAAAAAGGTGATCCGTCTTTTGTATTGGGGGACGATCAGCTTCAAGATTCTGGTGAAACCTTCACTGAGACAAGTCTTAGAATCTGAAAGCTCCAACTTTAATGGATGGCATAAAAGCAAAAACTCGGTGTGGGTATTGATGGCTATTGGAAATACAGAACTAAATAGATAACACTAGTAAATTGTCCAGTTTTCATCCAGTGAAAACTGGTGAAAGAGAAATTGATTTTAAATTCTATTGAACATCAAATAAAATAGCAGACATAGTTATAAAAAGATGAGAATTTTATTTTTCCAAAAGTGACTGGTGAGTCTGAGGTGTGGATTCAAACTCTGGGTGCCCAACCTTGGATACTGTTGTTCGAGACTGAAGTCTTCTTAATGCATCTAAAATTGATGCACTAAAAATGTATTCAAATTTGAAAATTTGTACTACTTCATTTTGAGGAGCAGTATACAAGATGCTCATGAAATGACAAAAAATTAAAGTAATACAGACAACATTAATTAAAGAGAAAAATAATTCTAAATTAAATTAATGAATTACCTATGTGAAAGTTACATTCCACAGGATTCATAGCCATTAAAATGTAAATGTGATGTAGGATGCTTCTGAAGCTAAGAAAGAAAATCCTACTGCAAAGAGACATATCTTATACTATAAGAAATCAGTGACTACTTAGGGGGCCTCAGGTTGGTACATAAAGATATAAGAGTTCGTGGAAAGGACTAACAGGTAAATGATCTCATGTTTTCTGCTTTTCTTGGGAGCATACAAATTAATTGAATACAAAAAATATTTTGAATCATTGGATCAAATTATACTAGAGTTATAATTATGTATTTCCTAATTATAATTATACAGCTCCTCAGATTAGTTGATGTGATGGAGAACAGAACTGACCTGTAGTTTCTGATTTAACACTCCTGTTTTTAGTATGAGTGAAGGTTCGGGGTCTGAATTAATTGTTATATTAATCATGAGATAAGCTATAGATGTGCTTTTCATTAGCACTTGTAGAACATTAGTTATGCAGTACATTCTGGTATGTGTACTAGTCATTTGTTAGTGACTAATTACATTGATGATTCCTATGATATTTGAAATGCTGATGTCTTTGTTCATTGTTGCCATGAAATGTGGATATCTTCCTGTACAGGCTGTATGATAGTATTGTATGCTACATGATATAAACTTGTAATGTCTCGTAAACTTGTCGGGGATGGCCTGAAGACTAAGTCAATAAGATCACACTATAAGTATGTCACTCCAGCCAGCAATATACACAACATCATAATTTATATTTTATATGCTGCATACTTAACTGAAAGACAATTTAAAATTTGTTGACGATTTTAAAAAATAATAATTTCATTTATTTTTTGCATCAGTCAGGCAGCATTATTATCATTAGCAAGAGAACATTCTAAGTAGAAGAAATTTGTTATTTATGGCAGTAACATACCTGTAAAATTATTTTTTAGAATTGTCTACATAAAAACATTTCAGTCTTTACTAGCCTCAAGGCAGGTGTTGAGTGTATCACTACATATATGTGATTCTTTTTTTCTGGTGCTCTTTATTCCACTGTCTTTGAGATATTTGCCTGTAAAGCTGCCCTTCATTATCAGTGAATAATCCTGATCTCACTCTTTAATTCAATAATTTATATGTGTAATTTGTGTGTGGGGTCAGAAGAAGACAACACTCTTCCATGAAAAGCTGTGATGGCTGATGGAAATTTGAGAGACAAGAACAAAGATTCAGCTGGTGAAAAGTTGTAATAAGCAGTGTAACAGGTGAGAAACCCAAAGTCTAAGTTTTGAGAACCAGATCACAGAATCACAGAATGGTAGGGTTGGAAGGGACCTCTGGAGATCATCTAGTCCAACCCCCTGCCAGAGCAGGGCCACCTTAGAGCAGGTTGCACAGGAATGCGTCCAGGCAGGTTTTGAATGTCTCCAGAGACGGAGACTCCACCACCTCCCTGGGCAGCCTGTGCCAGTGCTCTGCCACCCTCAAGGGAAAGAAGTTCCTTTTCAGGTTTAGGTGGAACTTCCTATACTCAAGTTTGTGCCCATTCCCTCTTGTTCTGTCACTGGGCACCACCGAAAAGAGCCTGGCCCCATCCTCCTGACACCCACCCTTTAAGTATTTGTAAGTGTTGATAAGGTCCCCCCTCAGCCATCTTTTTTCTAGACTGAACACAAATCCTTCAGCCTTTCTTCACAAGAGAGGTGCTCCAGTCCCCTCATCATCTC
>VXBO01009257.1:260030-278292 GCA_013400135.1 Rhinoptilus africanus
TATCAGGCCAGGCAGAAACTGGTGTTCCAGAAACGATGCTTTCACCACAAGCTTATGTATCTGTGTCTGGTTTCAGATTTCACATGGATCCTGTTATTTGAAAGTAACCTCAAAATGGTAATTTCAAGAGTCAGTCCTCATAATGCTGGTTCTAAATTTTAAACCAGATAATCCAAAATGATTACTCTTAGAAGGCAACTGAAGTATCTATTTTTCCTGTTAAGTATTAGAATTCACCTGCCTGATTAATTTCAAATAACCATTTCTATAAATGCATAATAAAAGCACCATTTGCAGCAGATCCATTTGTTAAACCTCATTCTCCTCACCAACCAACACAAATTTTTGCACTCCTTTTATTGAACCTCGTGCTGTTTATTGCTTTGAAAATTCTCTCGTTTCAATTCTATTGCAGTGAGACATGCGGCCCTCTGTAGGAAGTATAGCATTTGCACTTTTATGACTGAATATGAAAATTCTTATCACCCTCTGTTTTGCCTTACTTTTGCCTTTTTTCTCACTGAACAATCTGCTTTCACTGCTGCAGGAAGCTTTCTGTACTGACTTTGCATTTGACCTTTCTCATAGTGCAGGTTACTCATGCCAATTAGGAGTGCTCCTAAGGACGGTGCTTTGTGTGGCCGTTTAAACTGTAAATTGATTCTGCTTCTTGAATCATCATTAAAGTATCTTACAAAGATTCCTCCACTTATGAGAGAGGAGGTGTACACTTGCTAGTGAGTAAGCAGCATGATAAGGCCTCTGAGCCAGCAACACTGATCATGGGAAGGAGACGCGGTGCTGCAGGATGAGATGTAGACCTGGGTGACTAGCTATAGTTTTCAGAATAGGTTTCCAGCAGATCATGTGCCCACTCCGTCCTTTCCTTTCCTAGCATTTTCCATCCCATATGAAGAGATTCAGTCATTTTCTGGATTGCTACATGAGGAGTTTCACATTTATTTTCTTCTCTTCCATGAGCTTCTTGCCTTGGAACACAGTTTTGAGGGGAATTCTGAGGAGAGAGGGCTGCTGTGGAGTAAGGTGCTAATTGGCATGAGCTAATTGGCATGGTGACAGAACCAGGTCTTTCAGTGAGATTTCCATGTTGTTCAACCATACAGTCTTAAACTCCGTAACAGAGTAACACGGAAATTCTCTCAGATTCATGGATGTTACAGATGGAAAAGTCATATTCGGTCATCTGGTTCATCTTTCTGAGAGCACAGGGTTATTCAGGAGGACATATGTTTCCAATATTTTGTCTAACCTATTTTTATAGGCTAGGTGATGAGTTATGGGGCTTACACCATCCCCAAAGGAAAAATATTCTGTGGCTAATCAAATTTCAGTGCTGGGAAGATTTTTTTCCCTTCTATAGATTTTCCATTTCTTAATTTTATTTCAATACACTTGCTTATCTTTTCTAAACACTTCCTCTCAGCTTTTGTATTTAGGATCTTCAGCTGTATCTTTGCTCCTATCAGATCATGGTACCTTAATCAGGGCAAGCTGTTGAAGCCTATCTTTATTTCTGTCTGGCATGTTGCCTTGTAAAACCCTGTGTTCATTAATGTATCACTTAATCTTTTTTTTATATTCAGACGTAAACACTTTGGAAAGGTCAGTTGTATCTGAGAACTGTATGAGGCAAAAATACTCATGTTCCCCTCCATGTTAATATAAGCAATACAGTCATTCAGTGGAAGCTCTGCACGCCCATGCTTTGAAGCTGAGCTTGGAAATTTGTCAGGAAGGGTGGGTGCTTATAACCAAAATATGCCTTTTGCCATCACTGCAAAATGTATTTTAGAGAAATGGTGAATGTAAAATAGAGGTCAGTTCTCAGGAGCGCAGTGGAGACTTGTCCGAGTTTGGCTGTTGGCTTTCCAGCGTGGAAGACGCTCTGTCCAGCCAGGGCTGCTGTGCGGCGAAAGCAACAACCAGACGAGAAAGACAAGGAGAAAGAGAGGTCTGAGCTGTGATGGAGACAAGAGCAGTCAACAAAAACAGTGTAGGATAGGCACAGGAAAGAATACAAAACTCCATATTACATGGTCCCCTCCAGAACCTGGCATATAATAACCATCAGAAAGTCATATTCTTCTGTATGCTATGGAGATGGGCACCTGTATTTTGGAGTCCTCATTTTACAGGCCTAGATTTCAGTTTCAAACTTTATTTGCTTTTCCCCTAACTCCGTTCCAGTCTCTCACCTGCTGTACCATGCTCTCCCAAACATCTTTCTACCCCAAGTTTTCCCCTTCTAGTTCCCTATCTGTCTCTGTAATCTATACATCTATGTTACCTCTGCTCCAGCCTGTATTCCTTTTCCTTTCCACAGCAACAAATTATGTATGTCAACAAACGTAGGGCTGTATTATTTTATTAAGTACCATGAAAGGTCCAGAATGACTGATTTGTATGTAGTGGTAGGAATCATGATGACTATTATTTCAGTAACTATCAACATAGCACCAAGATTCTCTCAACAAAAAATATTGTCTAACACTTTTCATTTCAATGGCCATTTCAGTATGACATTTAATAGTAGTTCTGGTTTTATAAAATCAAGATTTTATCAAAAGGTACAAACAAATAGATCTCCTGACCTAGGTGAGATGAAGCAAAGATGAATATTGCTGTTATGCTTTAAAGGAAAATGCAATTTGCTGTAGTAGTGCCCTACTTGTAAAGAAGGTAAGCAAGTTGGTGTTTTGTCTCCAGGGTTTTTCCTTCAGTAGAGGCTAAAAGGCTGCTAGGTATCAAGGGTAAAGTTGTGAATTACAGTACTGGAGTATATTTCACTGCCTAGAACATTACAATGTTCAAGTCATAAAACAATAAAATGTTGTATTTATTAGGCTCCCTGCTGTCAGTTTTAAAGCACTTTTTAAAATCATGACTTGAGTACTGAGATAACTGTAAATTCAGCTGTTGTGTTATAATGAAACCTTTTACTGAACTGTGGATGTTTATGCTACTGCAGTAGGAATGGCTTGTAGGGAAATGTACTTCATGTTTATAGATTTCTTAATGGTTTATCATCTAGTTCCTAGTGTATGATTTTATTCCACTGTGTTTGATTTCTTTTGCAATATTTATATTCTTTGATACCTTTGCAAGCAGTTGTTTCAAGGAACAAATATTGCTACATCATCACTGAAAGAGAAGAAAGAAAAACCTGTTGCTACTGGTTACCCAGTTCCCAAATCCAAGCCAGTATATTTCCTTGGTTATGACTTATTTTTGTTTTCTGAACATAATCCTGGATTTGGAGCTTTTTAAATGAGTGAATAGAAGACCTCTCCTTTGCAGCAACTATTGTATTTAACCAGCTGTGTTTCAGGATTTAATGTGCCAGGATTTATTATGACCTATCCCTAAACTAGTTGGGATTGTATGAAATGCAATGTTCACATTTTAAAAAGCTGTTCATAGTGATCTGATGTTAAGGAGTAACTTGAATCCTTTAAAAGATCAGAGATCATTCTGTTCAAGATGTATTCATTAGTAAGAAAATATTAAGAAAGATATCACCAAAATGACAGTTTCTTTTCAGTGTCTATTTGAAAACAGCAACTCTTTTAAAGTAAACTTTCAAAACCACATTTGTCAAAAACCTTACTATACTGTCAGCTATATTTGAGAGTTTCTTTTGCTATTGCAATAGATTACTTAGCTGCCATGATATTAGTGTTGAATAAGTAAATAAATAAAAAAGGTATTAATTAATTTTATGACGTATATGAGAACTACATAAACTTGTTCTTGCTGAAACTAGAACCAGATAAACTCTTTTTGTATAATCATAGAATCATAGTACGTGTTGGGTTGGAAGGGACTTTTAAAGGCCATCCAGTCCAACCCCGCTGCAGTGAGCAGGGACATCTTCAACTAGATCAGGTTGCTCAGAGCCTCATCCAGCCTGGCCTTGAATGTCTCCAGGGATGGAGCCTCCACCACCTCTCTGGGAAGCCTGTGCCAGTGTCTCACCACCCTCATTGTAAAGAACTTCTTCCTAATGTCTCATCTAAACCTGCCCTGCTCTAGTTTAAAACCATTGCCCCTTGTATTTACCCTGTATTTCACCTTTATTTAACCCTGACTGCTATTTTGCTATATTGCAGTTAGTTGTCGTCTCTATCACATGCACACCAAGACACATGTACTCTTTCATTTACTGAAGTAATCTAATATTCAAGTGTATGTATAAATAAAAGATGGACTTCTACTTGGAGCCAGAATTTAGACTGCCAGCTCCCTCCTCATGCAGCCCAGCAATGTCTGTAGCATGGGAGTGCCAGCCCTTCTTGCTTTGAGTCAGTACTGTGGGAAGGGTGCTGACAGCTCTGTCCTGGGGAATAAACTGGGCAGAGTGCATGAGTGAATTACTCATTCCTGTGGGCACAAAGACTCCCATGAAAGACTACAGACTCTTGAAGCAAACTTTCCTTGGTGCTCCTCCTGTGCACTCCGCCTTACACAAAGTAATGACATGAAAGCCACCATCTAATCCTAATTACACAGGCTGAGTCACTGCAACCACACAATCCTACCCACGGCTTTCGTGTCTTCCCTCCCAGTTCTCCCTGCCTGCCACTTGCTTGAAGTACATGACAAGCACCTTTGGACAAAGACTGCCTGCTCTCTGCATTATTTCACTATCTAGTGCAATATGGTTCATTCTTGATTTGGGGTACAGGTCAGCACTGGGATGCTACGTGTAAACGAAAGAGACAACACTGATTATCAATGAAGGAGTTTCCATGTAAGAAGTCTAGCAAAAGAGCATGCCACTGCCAACATGACTGCATTAGATTGCAGGGTATGTGGCCTCGCACTGGTCAAATTGTGAACTTCTGTAATGGAAAACATGATTTGACTAACAAACTAATGAGGGTTTAATATACATCAGCATACTTCTTTCTTGATTTGTATATAACTTTATATTTTGTGAATATTTTGCTTCTAAAAAATTAAGACTGTCCAGAGCATACTCTTTTTGTCACTACATCTTTCTTCTTGAACAGCAAGGAGAAACCCTCAGGAAAAATCCCTATTTCATCTAAGGGTTAAGCAGGGCCTTGTCAGCCCTGGTGATGTCTCATTGCCTTGGACAGGCAACAGAACCTTGAGCTGGCTGTAATGCAAAGGACCCAGTCTCCAAATCTGGATTTCCAAAGTGCAGTCTAAGAGAAGAGGGCTTGTTTAGATATTAGCTGTCAGGGGGGATAAGAAAGTAAGCCTAGAAGCCAAGACTGGGGAAAAGGAAGCAAAAGACCCTGGAAGATCATATAAAAACATTCACAGGAGAGAGTCAAGAGAGGTCAGGCAGGATCTGTTCAGACTCAGGAAGCTTGAATGCTGCTAGGGTCCCAAGACTTGGTACCAGAAAAGCTATTTGATGGGTATTCTTGGTGTGAAGTCCAGATGGAACAGCAACAAGACTATTCAGTTCAATTTTTTCATCAGAACTTATAATGAATCTTTAATAATGATTCTTCAGTCCAAAAATCCTGCAAAAGACAAGGTGACTGTAGGGCAGCTAGGGAAAAATTTAGGCACTGAAGTCCAAAACTGCACTTCTATGAGCCCTCCTCTGTTGGTATCTAACTGCTACAGCTGCTGTAGTCTGTCATCTTGGAGTTCCTCCAACAAAACAGCTGTTTGGATTTTTGAATGAACCAGTCTGCCTAAGCCTTCTGAGATCCCACTCCCAAGGATGCCTGAGGACACACTTCTCCTGCACAGACCAGTGCCCACAAACAATTACCTTAGATGGAGACAGCAACATACAGGAGAGTTGCCCTGTTGTAGTTTCTAAACACAGCTGCCCATAAATTCAATGTGAACAGAGACAAAAATGGACATTTCTTGACTGAGATTGTATTCACTGATGAGAAATTGCTTGGAAATGCCTAAAATTCAAGTGAGTGCATAAGAACATTCATTTTGAGCCTGATATCTCTAACAGCAAAGGAAGAACAGATTGTGAAGGCATTTGATGTCATGAGTACTGTGCCTCTGGACCCAGGAGGAACTGCATCCCAGCAGACTATTTGGCTTTCTGTTAAAATTGCTAAATTATTGGCACAATGCTAGTCAGCTTCTTTTGGTAATCTGAACAAATGTGGCATTTAACACATCAGTTAATATGCAATCAAGATATGGATAAACCAAGCCACCTAGTAACTGACTAATATGCAAGTAGTATTTTTGAAGTCTCTGTTACCTCAGGTTTCCTGACATATTCTCCAGCTGCTACTTAAAAAATTTTGCTTGTGTTATTACCAAACTGCATATTTTAAAAAGTCATCATGCAAAAGCTGGCTGATTAAAAGCAAGTTACTCATCAAACTCATTACAGCTTTCATGAGTATCTGTCTCATAGCTGCCGGAAGAGTTATTTTGCTATAGTGGCATTTTCATCAAGTCTTCTATTTTAGTTTCTGTTTACCCAGCCTCATTTCTCCAAGTTGTCTTACAAATGTATCCAGCATTCTTTTGATTTTGACAACCAATTTCCTTGAGTGAGGAGGTCTGGCCTGAAAACTATGCTCAAGACCACCAACTTTTCCTTTTAAAACTCAGATTTAATTTCTTAGTTCTTGATGCACAGAGTTGCATTCTTTCTGATCGATGAAACCTCTCTTTTGTACCTGCTCTAACTATCCATTAATTCCTTAAGTGAAACTCAATTAAATCCATTCTTGCTTGTATTTGTATCTTCCAATGTCTTCAGAGCACGCTGCATTTGATGCTTCCTTAGTTGGGTTGTCACTCTTTTCTTCAGCTCATAAATTACAGAACTGTTAAGATAATTCCACAAACTTGTATTGGAGTGCATTAATTTTCCTTCTGTTGAATTCAGGCTTCTCCTTGACTGTAGTTCTGAAGCAGTGCCAGTGATATTACAGCAATGATGCATTTAAGCTCCCAGTTCTGTTTTCAGCTTCTTTTCCTCATCATCTTCAGACAAATTCTCATGGGTTTCCTACTTATCCAGTGGGGGAAAGACATTGCCATTTTTGGCTATGAGGGTTATTAACAATGTTCTAAATTGTCTTTTTTTGTTTGTTTCTTTGCTTNCTTGTTTTTTTCTATTACAGGTGCTTACCTGACTTACTTAGACTAGATGGGTTCTTGGCCATGTCTTGGAGGCAACATCAGAATTTCAGAAGACACTGGTTTTATCTCATGACAAGAGCTTCACCATCAGTGTGGGCAACACTTGCATTGAGGACTGTATTCTTTCATTTGCATTCATATCATATTTCTGAGGACTTCCGGCATAAACTGTGCTATTGCAGTTTAGAAGTAGTTATATTTATGTGACTGCCATCTAGGGCATCAGTGGTGACAGGACGATGAGAGTTTTCAGCTGTTGACTGTAGATAAACTTACAGTTTGGTGTCAGCTAGAGGGGAATGCACCTCTTCGTGCTGAAAATCTGATAGCTCCGAGCCAGAAAGCTGTAGCAGTGGCATAAGCACAAAGGGAAAATAAAAAGAACAGAAAGCATGCCTTGGAAGATCTGGATGCTGAAACTGCTTTTGGTGGAAAGACTAAAACTTTTAAACAAGACAGTGAAGGCAAACACATCTATGGTTGGTCTATGAAAGACAAGAACAATTTGCTTTCAGTTGCTTTCTTATAATAGCCCTCTTTTTAATCAGCCACAGTTGAAATAAGCAGTAAGTTCACACACAGAAAAAGGTTTTTCCACAGTTTCGAGTAGTTTCATCATTCCTCTGTCAGAGGAGGATGAAAGGGATGCTATGGTAACATCAAAGCAAAGAGCAAAGCTTGGCATGTGACAGGAAGCCAGAGCAATTCATTCTCCCTAAATGCATTGCTATTTCATTTTTTTCCTATTTATAACACTTATCTATGATTATGGAAAAGCCTTTCATGGTTCTCGGAGAAAGAAAATTGCAGTGTTGGTTTGTGAAGCCAACGTTCAGAACCTCCATGCTTATTCTTTGGGATGAAATACAGCACACAGATATCTGTGTCATCCCTGCCATGTGAATTGTGGAAGGTTCAATCTAGTTTGGGGACTTCAGAATGGTTTTGAAACCTGAGTTGCAAATGACACTTTTGTTTTTCCTAAGAATTCACCATCAATGAAGTGCGTGAACAGAAAATTGCCTTGCTACAGCTCCAGAATATGTTCTTCTTGGTATCGGTAACATGAAGTATTTTTAGATTTTTATAGCATCTATAAAATTAAACTCATATCAACTGAAATTGGCAGCCTTGTGTTTTGAATAAAAATGCAATAATCTTTCCAGAGAAGAATGGCACAAGGGTGCCAGACCTTTATTAAACATTGAGATATGTAGTCTGTTCATTATCAGTGTTATCAAGATTGAAGACCCTATAAGTGATCACAATAAATTAAAATATTACTTATCATTTAGCTTGTTATGAAAGTCTTTGAGCAACAGATAAGAGGCTTATCAGCAAACAAGTCTAATCTGTATTTTAGCATAGCACTGGGAGAGGTTGTTTGAAGTAAGCAGTGGCTATAAATTCAGTAACGTTGTTCCACCTTCCCTCTAAACTTTTCTAAACAAGAAATTTTTCTGTAAACCAAAACTCATCTCAAGCATCTGTGAGGGATTGTTTTCAACTGCAAAATAACTCTGGTAAAATCAGCTAACTGTGAGTCCAGAAGTAAAACTATCATCCTCCAAGAAGCAGGCCTAGACAGAACAAAACCCTTGTTAATATTACCCTGAAATAGTAATAATAAACCCTGAAATAGTATTTCCCAGGGGAAATACTTTCATGATTATTAGGAAAAGTAGTCAGCATCTAATTTCCCTGTAGGAACTAGAAATCCATTGTTATGAAGGGAAGTCACCTTTTATCTTAAAACAACACTATGGATACAAGCGATGCAATGACATTTTGAGTTTTGAAAGCAAGCTAAGAAGAAGCTAAGAAAAGCCATCTGGCCCTACCATATAGCTTCTTAAATCTGGGACCCTTGGCAGCCAGAGTTCAAATGAGATGAAGACACAGAAAAGAGCTCTTTTAGATAATTTTTGTCTTTCTATAGAAAAAGAAGAAAGCATACTCATTCTTTGTATATTGGGTCTCCCTTATACATGGCAAACCTGTTCCTCAGTCCTTCTCTATTTCCAGCAGACTGTGGGACACAGTGAAAGTGCTAGAATAGCACAGGTCTTTGCACTCAAGTAGGGGCAAGAAAAAAGAGACATGCAAAGCTGTGCTATTTCCTTTTAAATCTGAATGCTGAGTCTTCAGTCATGCAGTTTTCTCTATCACAGAGCTCATGGTCATTACAGATATTCTGGGAGACCTACTGTGGCAAGGTAAGAAAGTAGTAATACAAACAATATATAGATCTAGCAAGGATAAAATATAGTCTGTCCATTCAATTCAGTCCAAACAAAGGCAGTGATGTCAGGAACGTCAAAAGTGCCTTTGAATTTCTGGCACGAATAATTTCTTGCATTTTTTGTCATACCTACCTTCTGATGACTTAACAAAATAATATAAAATGGAAATAATGTCCATCTTCTATTCATTTGGTCACAGACCTGGCTCCTGTTACCACAAGACACACTTATCATTTCTAGGGAACTGGTTACAGCTTCTCATTAACCCTGGATGTTATTGCAGACCATGATATATTGGAATTACATTCCATTGAACATAATGCAACAAAATCAAAACTGGTGGAAGAGAAAAGACAGTTGGCCATTATATCCAGTAATAAAAATACGGACTTCGATAAAGCTCCAGCAAGTATGAAATGCAACAGTCTGTTTTCTTTGCAGCAAAAATCACTGTGATTCATTTATGCCAGCGTTTTATTTTCTGTTTGCTATTTTCTATTCACTTCCTTTTGAAAATAAGGGTTGTCTAGGGTAGTGTTTCCAGTTTTTTCATGGAATTAGTAATCAGAAATAGCCCTTGACAGAGATATATTGCAACAACTGCAGTATGGTTGATCAATAAAATAAGGGCAGGCTTAAAAGTGATGAAGGCAGAACTACCATAGCAGCTGAATATGTACTAGCTTACTTATTTTTGAAACAAAAATTGCTCCATTTTTTTCATACAAATAAAAGTAAAAGTATTTATTTAACTGACCCCTAAAATGATTTTTCAGATTCAAAATCTCAATTTAAACAAACATAGAAAATACGGTGAGCACAGAGGGAAACAATCAAGCTAGTCCGTCCTTATTCTGGGAAAAAACAGGAGACACCGAGAAAGAGACTCTTATGGTCGTTTATATTTTTAATACTTTGGAGTTGTATGAACAGCTATCTAATGAAATACATTAGGTGGTCCAAATGATAAAAACAACTATTGTTATTTTGCAGAAGATAGAAAAAACAGATACACTTAAAGATTTATTCTGCTCTGGAAATTGGTAATAGGGGACCCTTCACTGTCAATCTGTTCTTATGTAATGCTTGAAATAAATACACTGTTAGTCATTAAAGTGAACTAAACCCATTCAGAACAGGTATGCCAGAGAACCCAGCTATTTCAGTTAGACTCAATTATATAGAAATTTGGAGAATTTCTGAGTAATTTCTGTAAAAACTTTTAAGGCTTTTTTCTGATGCTTTCCTTTTTATTTTTTTTCTTGGATTTGTGTGTGTGTGTGCAGCCAACCTACGTCTATATAAAATGTAATAACTGCCGCCCATAAAGGGAACAAAGAATCCCAGATTCAAACTCGGGACTCCTTTTCTTCACTGAAACAAGGTTACCAAGTATCAGACTAATTTCATCATATCTCGGTTTGCTCTTTCTTGCCGTTATGCTGTTTTTATGCCATTACTAAGATTGATCTCTTCAATTGAAGCACGCAACTCATGAAACATTTTTAGTCAATAGAGCTCCAGTGTGAAGAAAATGTGGATGCTTTTCTCTGGCTTGATCTTTCCAAATAGGTCCCCAAATTCAGGTAACCTGCTGCTCAGAAGGAAATGATACTCAATGTCCCAGAACAGTAAAATAAACAAAACTCTTCTTCTGTCTGACAAGCCTATCCCAAAATCTCTGCCATTCACAACTTCCTCATCATCTTTTTACAGTTGCATTGGGACCATTTTATCTGGAATGAATTTTGTCCGTGACTTAGAACTGCTTCTGGATCTAAATATATCCAGATCAGTCCAACAAGATGCTGTTCCTATGGGTATGCTGTGTTTACATGTGAAGTGCTCTTTCAGAGACAGCTATAGATATATGCAAAAAAGAAGATAATCTGCATGGGGAAGCTGAATGCCCAAGGCCCTCCGGCTTTATCTATGCTGGGGCTCTGGAAGGGTTGGCCACCCACTGATGATGTGCAGGAGCGATGCTGTGGTCCCTGTGATGGCCATCAAGCCAAGGCAAACCGCTCTCTCACTCCCAACGTGTGTCCTGGACAGAGCCCTGCTCTGCCCCACACTCTGTTGGCAAAATTCATTTTTACCTACACTGCTGAGAAGTCTTATGATGGCTTTGCCTTAATTTAACCCAGAATTTGCATACAGGAGCTCAGGAGATTTAGGAGGATCTATCTACTCTCCTTAACTAAGCTGAGTGTGAATGAAGTAGTGTGAAACTAATTATCTTCAGCTGTATTTATGTGGCATCACTTTCACCTGCAGAAAACTTTGGGGTCTCTGAGGTACAGGGAAAAAGCACAAGTAGTACATTTAGATATTAAATAATAGCTTTCAAGTAACTTTGTAAGTAAAAAAAAAGTGAGACTGAAAAAGGAAAGAAGCTAAAATGACTATAGAAAGCACTGTTTGGAATAGTAGTATTCCAGAAAGAGACAATTTTTTCTTGCTAGCTCTTAAGATTTTTAACATTAATCTCACAATACTTTGTATTTTCCTTATAGTTCCAGTTGCTGGCGTCAATGTAACTTTTAAGGAAGTGGATAAGGAGGATGCATGAACAACGTGTATACATGGGGTCAAGAAATTGTCTGTTAATGTATTAACAACCTGAAAAAATCACTCTGTGAAATATAATTTAGTTTCCTTGGGCAACTCACGTCTTCAGTTCACAAGTCAAAATTGAGAGACAACATTTCTTTTTTATTGTTTCAAAATGAAATGTTCCTATCTGTGTTTAGGGAGCCACTTAGAAAGCACCAACTAGAGAGAATAATGGAAAACTCATTGAGATCTCTTGACCAAACCAAGCTCCAAAGACAGCTTATCTTCCTCGGCCTCCTGTGCATATTTCAGTCACACAGGAAGTACACTCACATGTCAAATTAATTTTACCATTGAAAAATATAAAGAGAGAAATTGTATTTCAGTTTATATTTCCTTGTTCCTTCTATGAGATATTTAGCAAGTACTTCTGGGGCACTGTTATTCTGGGAGTATTCTCAACAGAGGTCAGTGCAATGACACCCTAAGTGTTACTGGTTTTCTGAGCAGGGGCTTTTCTTCCTTTAACAGCAAAAATTACATAAATTTATTCGTTATGGACTGTGTAACATTAGGATTTTGCCTTGCTATCAGAGCATCACAGTAACTGTAAGATGAAGTGATGAGCCATTTTTTTATTAAAAAAAAAATTTGGCAGAATGCTACGGTTTTAAGTAGAGGCTAACAAGGACTTACAGTATGTCTTGTTATGAGGATATCAAAGACAGGCAGTGAACAGTTCTTCTAAGGAACTAAAGGACACCCATTAGTGCAATGTTTGTAAAGGGGTGGTCTCTGTATTTGTGCTGCTTGCTGTTTTTAAGCAAGGTGTCATTTTTTGCCATAGTACCGCCTGGACAACATGAGACACAGTTTAAGAGATTAAGTTAAATCATTTACTGCTTTGTGCAGTTTATCAGTGCCTTGCTTTTAAATATTCATACATCAGTAAGCAATATGCAAGCACAATTTTCAGAAATGAACACTGCAATACATACACTTCATATGTGATTCAGTTCAGAGCCATGTTTCCTCTTCACTTTAGCAAGTACTTAATAAAAGAAAAGAAAACTCTATTCTTTTATTGAACCAGATGTTGTTATAACTCTCTATAGCTTCATGAATAAGCATTCTGGATTTCACTAAAAAGGTTCTAATTATTCCATCTGCACTTACACTTACATAACCTTCATTTGTAATTAAAATCTATTTTTGTCCTAATTGTGGACTTGATTTTCTTATCTGGTGATATCAACGCAAATGCCGTTTTATGTGCTCTTAGCCACATGTTGATAGAACTATACATGCATACATGACTAAGCACTCATAACCACAAGTCAGCAGAAGTTAATTTTGATATGTTATTTTTTCTTCTTAGAACTTCAAGACAACCTTATGCAAATCTCTCTGTGAATCCATTTTCTATATTCTGATAGTATATTTGCAATTGCTAGCTCTCAAGACTCATCAGACACTATTGGACACATGTTTTGATGTAAATTCAAGAAAAAAAAAAATTCCTGGTGGGGACAAAAGCATACCTCCTATATTGAGGCATACTTTCTGTGTTCCTTCCAAAAAGTAGAATATAATTTTGAAAACAGCTGTCCAGAATGTAAATTAACCACTTCATGAGTCTTATCCAAAAAATCATTTCAGTTCAGTCACTGCTTCACAAGATTAAGTTTAGGATGGTTAACACCTGAACACAGAATGGGCCACTTAGTCAGTGCATTTAAATTTTCTTGGTGACAGTGTTGAATACAAGGGGATTAATGTTATTAAGTACCTTGATGAACTGGGTCAAGTGTCTGATGACAATGCTAGTAATTAGTGTATTGTAGATATGGGACAAAAGTTATTTGGAAAGAACATAGGCTTGTCAAAATTTCCTACTGTCATGCACAGCTGCACAGCTATAGCTGATTTTTCAACTTGCCCTTTGGTCCATGGCAAAGTTTGTCACGCATTTGTTCTTCACCCTTCTGCTGAATGGATGGATGAGGGGAGAGCGGTAGATGTGGTCTACCTTGACTTCAGCAAGATGTGTGACACGGTCTCCCACAGCATCCTCATAGGGAATCTTAGGAAGAGTGGGTTAGATGAATTGACAGTGAGGTGGATAGAAAACTGGTTGCAAGGCGGAGCTCAGAGGGTCGTGATTAGGGGCGCAGAGTCTAGTCGGAGGTCAGTGATGAGCGGTGTTCCCCAGGGGTCAGTACTGGGCCCAGTGCTCTTCAATATATTCATCAACGACCTGGATGAGGGGATAGAGTGCACCCTCAGCCCGTCTGCTGGTGACACAAAGCTGGGAGGGGTGGCCGACACCCCGGNCGAAGACAGACTAAGGGATTGGGTCTCTTTAGCCTGGAAAAGAGGCGTCTGAGGGGGGACCTAATCAACACTTACAAATACTTAAAGGGTGGGTGCCAGGAGGATGGGGCCAGGCTCTTTTCGGTGGTGCCCAGTGACAGGACAAGAGGGAATGGGCACAAACTTGAGTATAGGAAGTTCCCCCTAAACATGAGGAGGAAATTCTTTCCCTTGAGGGTGGCAGAGCCCTGGCACAGGCTGCCCAGGGAGGTGGTGAAGTCTCCATCTCTGGAGACGTTCAAAACCCGCCTGGATGGGTTCCTGTGCAACCTGCTGTAAGGTGGCCCTGGTCTGGCAGGGGGGTTGGACTGGATGATCTACTAAGGTCCCTTCCAACCCTAGGATTCTATGATTGTAACTTCTCAAATTTACTTATTTTGGCACGGAAAGACCAGAGTGAACTTGTCATATGTAAATTTTTCAGCTATTGTTTGTAGATTCAGATCTTGGAAGAGTATGATTTTCTCCCCTCTCTGCCTCCAAAGATTTAGTTATATTGGTTATATTAATCTATGTCATTCTGAAATGAGGATGTGGCTGTGCTGTACACCTTGGGGACCAGCCTTACAAGCCATACCACAGCATGTGGCTGCCTTGGCTTGTTGGCAGCCACTGTGTCTGTGTGGGCAGAGGGTGGACAGGTCATGTGTGGGAGTCCAGATCAGGTCCCCCCTGCACTGTAGTCATACGTTCACACAAAGCTGATAGGTTGCCCTTTTTAATAAAAGGTTGACTGGTGTAATCAATGACTAATGCAAACAGCATTGGATTCCAAACTGAGATGAGTTGGGCGGCAGCTATAAAACAGTAAGTCATCCATGCTTCTTGTGTCAGGGCTTAAGACCAAAAAACCACCTTCCCACAAAGATTTCTTGACTGATATTGATCATTGGAGGCATCTTGAGGTCACTGATGAAGAGACTAATAGTTTCCCACTTGTTTCAAAACAATGTCCCTTTGCTCAGGCTGCAGGAAAATCCGTGATCTGTTAGTGCAAAATAGCTCCGAGCTGATAAAGGTGTCAGCCTACAGCTTCTGCAAGGAGTGACTGAATGTGCCAGTGTTATGACTGTTGTGCTGGAAGGCACATAAAGGAGTAATCCTTAAAGTTTTGCTACTCATGGAAGCTGTAGCGTGAGCACCTTTCCCAAGCTGTGCTGCTGAAACATTTTCTTCCATTACAATGCTATGTGCTGGTCTGTGCTTTTCGGTCCCTATTTACTTCAGAGCACGACCTATGACTCAGCTCTGGAAGATCTATTTTTAGAGAAAAACTGAAAGAGATCTAGTGGCAAACTTTTCACAAATGAAAAGGTTTTCATTTCAAGTAGCCCAGTTCAGCACAGCCAAGGAAAAAGAAAACATCTAAAAGATGTATGGCGTGAGCCACTCTCTTATCCCTACTTACAGAGGCTTCCAGAGAAAACAAAAGTAAGCAGAGGATATTTAATTAATAAACAAAACTATTTGAAAAGCACCCCCAGCTACTCTAGCACATTACTGCAGATGCAGACATTAAGAAAAGTCTTTAAAAACACTAATGCAGTCATACCTTCAAACTGAACACCAGAAAAATGAAAGAAAAACTTCAGAGGTCTCGGGGAAAACAGTGATTAATTTCTAGTTTCTTTGGGTTTTTTAGAGATCTGCATCCTTTGGTATTCTGATACACTGTGTCTTTGCTTTCTAAACATTATTTTTGGTTTTCAAACTGATGATTTTTTTAAAAACACTACAATATTCAGTAAAAAATACTATTGAGTGTTTACAATATTGCATTTGGAACAAGCACTTTTGAAAAAACAGGAAAAAAAGAAAGAAAGAAACAAGATCAAACCTAGGTATTAATTTTGTGAGGGATCTTTGTCCTGAGGCTGTGCTGTGTCTGTACCAAGATATAAAGCTAACTGCCCAGAAACCAGAAGTACAATTTGAAATTTTTGGAAACACATGGAATTTTGAAAGCTTCTCTTTCAAAACTGTGCTCTGCTTCTCATGTAAAACATTTCAGAGGGGGAAAATAAACAGAGTTGAGAATAGATTGAAATTCTCACTGGGAAAAAAGGGATCATTTTATCACTCTTTCTTCAACAGTGCTCTGTAGTCCTTTCATCAATTTCTTTGTAATATCAGCCAACATTCTGATATTATTTTTAGACTGGACTTACAAAAGCTACACAGTCTAAGGCCAAAAGAAAAAAATGTAGCAAATGAGATTCAGTCTCCTATTCCTTCACCATTGCTTTGAGCGGGAATGTACACACTTGGGTTCACATTTTTCTCTTCTGCGAATGCGTCCTCACAGCCAGATTTCCAGTGGCAGCCAGCAGTCCGGTCCTAGAGGTAGGATGTGAATTAGATAATCTCTTGACGAGCCTCCTGGTCCTGTTTTTCAGGATTCATATGACTTTTATGGCTCTGCACCACCTTGCCTCCTAGGATGGTGGCCAGGACTAACTAAGCTTGTTCCTTGTCCTGCTTCAAGCAGGCAGTGAAGAGTCCCCCATCCTATCTAGGTTACAGACAAATCAGAGCACCACCCCAGACTGCTTGGGCTACGTCCCCTGCTACAGCTTGGATGAGTCTTGCTTCTGGCAAAACAGAAGGTTTGTTTGGCTAAATCACAGGATACAGATGATGGCTTGTGCGACAGAGTCTTCTTGGCAAATCATTCCATCCAAGTGGGTCAGGAATTCAAACTGCTGCAGTGCGTCCAGAAAAAAGCAAGCCTTGGCTGTCTCCTGAGATGGGGACAGGCAATCAGTGAGTCTTTTTCTGTCCATGAGCTCCTACCACTTTGTTTATCTCAAGGACATGGTTTAAACTTCAAACTACTTGTCAAGCCTCATTGCCTGTTTTTATTTAAGCTCATGCATTTTTTCTTTCCAGCGTAAAAGTTATGCATTAAGCCTGAATTACTATGTTTTCCTTGGAGATGTTAAGGCTTCTTCTGCCAGTAGAAGTAGCCATCCATTTACTTTCCATGGCTTCCTGTACTACGGACTTTCAGTTGAATCTTCTTCATCCAGCTCTGTCACACCCTCTTCTCTTGAATTTAAGTCTTATCAGACACTGCTAACAACTGAATGGTATAATTAAGCTGCATATTATTAGAGGACAAATAGAAGTCAAACATGCATTTTTACATTTTGTCTGCCACACCAAGCTAGCAAAAACAAAGCTCAGAGTAATAAACCAATTAAATGATTATCACAAGGCAGCTACTTTATCTTATTTTAAACTTAACCACGTTTGTTCATATTATTCATATCTCTGGGTGAGGCTTTTTTAACCAAATAGCCCACAAAGCCCAGAATGGGCTTCAGTAATGCCAAGAAGGAAGGATCACTGCAGGATCTCTTTTGTCCCCTTCAGTCTGTGGCTAAGAGTTGAAGTTATATACCCACACCAGGCCTAAGTGTTGGAGCTATGAGGGAGCAGACTATGGAATGACCGACGAGGCTACATTTACAGTCCTCTGCATTAAAGTGCAGGGTCACCCTGTGGCTGGTATTTTGGTCTATAGGAGGGATGGGATTCTGTAGCCTCACTCCAGGAGTTGCCCATGATATGCAAGACACTGCAATTGGATAAAGGTAGTTTAGTGGCTCCTCTCTTGGGAAACTCCTCCTGTGTTACTGTGTGAATAGTGTTGAAAAGTAGGGTTCACACCAGTATGCCAGATGTCCAGTACAGGTGACTTCTGTTTTTCTTCTCCAACATTAAAAGAGACATTAGAAGGCCTAGAACTCAGGAGTTCTACTCAGACAGAGTAGAAACTTCAACTCATCCTAAAATGTATACTTTAACCTCCCCATTGCAACCAGCTCCTCATTTTAACAAATCTACACGTCCAGGACTAGAGTGCACCTCTAAATACCCTGTTGAAGGTGGCAGGTAATTTCTAATCAGGCATATTTTACTGTCAGTAAAGGCAGATGGTGAAGGTTAGGTCTTTA
>VXBO01009257.1:278410-290333 GCA_013400135.1 Rhinoptilus africanus
TGGCTGTAGCATGCTTTAAAATAAGACCACACATATGTTATTATAGTATAGCTGTTTTTCTTTTACTTATCTTGCATGTTTGAAGCAAGCAGTGTCATCTTACTCCCATCACCCCGGAACACCTTAGGAGCTTTATGAAGCTGACTCAAATCCCTTCATGATGCTATCCGGCAGGATCCAATTTTGCAGCATATCAGCAGAAAAACACCGACTGTGCCTGTTCTGCTGCCCTGCTCAGTGTGTTGAGGAGGCAGAGCCAAGGTTTTACCCTGACCTTACACAACTGCTTTTATGGGGAAAACAAGTGATAACCATACAGTGCACATTTCTTTTCAGATCCCTTAGCCCAGCCTGTAGTAATTTAGGGCTTTAAATGTGATGCTTGTTTCTCTTGGCAAAAAGTCCAGTTGTATCTAGTTACTTAATTATACATATTGGCTGACTAGTGCTTAGGTGCATAAGATTGGTGGGGCAATAACACTGCTAATGGCTGGGCTGCAGTAAAATATTAATTTGTCTGGTAAGACCTGAAGTGAGGGGGCTGTGACAGGACCTGACAGAGATATGAAATGGTAAAATGACAGTTTTACTGATGGGAACTAAATGAGCGGTGTTACAATAATTCCTTTTCATTATGAGCCATAAACCAGATTTTAAAAGGATGACCATAACTCCGTTCATTCAGCCTGCTCAGGCTTGAACGTCCAACATTTCCAGTGTTGCACATGGCATAATGTCAAACTAAAGGATGTATTTCAAGCAGCAGTAGACTTGAATTTCTTCAGTACATGTAAAATTACTTTTTTTAGCTCAGTTTCAGTGTTTCTATTGTCAACAGTACATTAATCAGCCTTTCCGTGGACTAAATCAATTTAAGTCTAAAATAAATGGTGTCCATCATATTGTTTGAGACAAGTTGGCCTAGTGAATACTAACAGTGAGGAAAGAAATTTTCTTCTGTGTGATAGTTCACTGACAACATGTTCCACACTGGTAGGGGAAGATCAATGGTAAGAGTGGCTAGTCAGAAAACCATCATTCTTTCTCAGAAATCGACTTTGCACAAAAAGTTAAGCTGAAAGATTTTACTGTTGGCAAGATATTTTCTGCTGAAAAGTTTCTGTTTTAAAACTCAAATACAAAAAGCCAAAAAACCAAATCCAGCTTTCAACACACAAAACCTGAGAAAAATTTTTAGTTTTCCATGGTTTCCTTGGAATAAAAGAAATCCAGGAAATGCTGACTAAATTAAAACATTTGCACAATCTATTCTCTCAACTCTACCTCTGCTCCCATTATTTGATAGGTGCTGTTGACTAGCTTTGCTTTTGAGGAGCTTTTTGAGCAAAGAGAAGGGGAAAGGACGAAGGAATATAAGCATTCTTTCCAGACACACAGTAGTTATATACTGTGATTTGTAAACCTTCTTTTATATCAATTTTACATAAAACCTTAGCTCTTATTTTCTCCAGTTGCACAGAAAATGTTAAATAAGCCTTAGACACCAGGGACTCAGAACGAAGGTATTCCTAGGGCACACGCTTGCTTTCAGTAGGACACTAAAGCCTGTCTGTGGGAGATACATGTCTTCTCCCCAAAATTTAAAAACCTGAAAGTTGTCTAAATGTTGGATTTTGGAGTGAAGGTACCAATAAAGGTAAAGGATCTTTAACACTTCCATTTTTCAGGAACTTTGCTGGGGTATCTCCTCTTCTAGAGATCACTCTCTAGGAAAAATCTACCATGCATACAGCTGTACAATCTGCTAAGAGCTGATTACCTCTCCTTACCTATCTTAAGAGTATCTCTAAATATTAATTTCATATTTAGATTGAGAGGATTTTTTCCCACCATCAGGAACATAAATCCCAATCTAAGATGTGCTTCCCAACCTGTTACAGGAGGGAGAAATTTAGACTGTCCAGATGGTGCCTCCATCAGGCAGAATAAGCAATGCTGCGTGCCCTGTAAACCAGCTGACTCGAGGTGAAGCCATAAAAGGTGGACAGCCAATGTTTCAGCCACGGCATTACACATCAGTGAAGGCACTGTTGAGCCGGGAATATGGTCCAGGCAGACCACAAACGAGTACCCAGGAAAAGTCTCTTTGCCAAGGGGAAGAATGGAGTAGCAATTACCCCACGAACCTCTTTCAGGATGTCCTACTGGATACCTGGCTTTAATATTCGTGCCCAAACAGTTCCTTGGAAAGGCAAGAAAGTGCCAAAATGAGCTTTTAATTTTTTTGGTCAGTAACAATTACAGAACGAAAACTACTCAGGTTGAAGGATGACTCAATATGAGGACACTAACCAGTTAATAAACTAACTTGTATAAAAACCATTCCTCGGTGTATTCAAGCAAAAGTGCCCATTGTAAATAGTTTGGATGGTCATCTCACACCCACTATGTGTGGCTTGCTCATAGGCGCTACAGCACACTCATCTTCAAAAATGAGAGATTCACCATAGCAACAGAGAGGTTCTACCAGGATTTGCCATGACCAGAGGGTCTCCTGACTACTTCTGTTCTTTATGGTTGATATTCCCCCTACTTGATTGCCAATATGAGTAGGGGAGATAATACATTGAAGTCCAGGATTCAGATTAGCCAAAAGATAGGCACGAAGAAATAACACAAGAGCTGAAGGTATAGGAGGCATGGAGCTTTAATTAAGATTTGTTTTCTTCATAAAGGTTATTACAACAGCAATACACTTGGCCTTGATCCCCAAGTACAGCCTGTGGGCTGTTAGAGAGCAGTGCTGGAGCTTCTGATGCGAAGTTTTTTTCAAGATTAACTGCTTGAAAATGGGATATTGGGTGAGAGTGCTGCAGATACAGGAATGGGGGAAGAAAATGGGTAAGGTGAAGAATGTCGCATTAGGTCTTGGCCCCGAGCTGCACCAGGACAGTTGAAGCTGATTCTTTCTTAACACTCACCAAAGGCACTTCACAACACAGATATGTTGATATTTAGGTATCTTTCTGCATAAATATTATGCAGGGCAGCACTTTGGAAGATACATACTGTTTTGCTTAAAATTAGGAAGTGGTGATCGGAGGCGTGAGACTGGGTGTCTGATCCTTTTGTAAATTTATCTCAAGGTGTTTACTCTGGGGCCAGAGAGTGGAGTGGGAAGGAAAGTATATACAAATTTGGTGTTAGACAATCAGTGCAGTGAACTATGAGCCTACATCCCATTTTTTTTAAATGTCTAGATATTTGGGAACCTGCATCTAGACTCAACACTTCTGAAGTTTTTACTCCAGGTCTGCCAGTGGTACAACTTATTAATTTGATGTGAACCTACTTAGCTAGATTAAATACAGATTCCTTGACTGGCTTTTCTTTTTCTTTTTTCTTTTTTCCTTTTTTATTTTTTTTTTTTAGATAAATGTGAAGAACAGTTGGTTTAGTACAAAATCAACCTTGGTTGTAAATCACCAGATTTTTCAGCAGTGTGAATCATATTTAAATTCAGGAAATAACTTAAGTCAAGGTAGTCACCATCAGATGTTTTGATAAGAGTTTTCATGCTGAATGACTGGAAGCAATTAAAGCCGGTAGCTTCATTTTAATGGCTATCCTTTGTTAATGCTCACATAAAACTGAACTGGTACTGGATGGGGATTGCTCTTTCATTCTGTTTGATTAGGCAAGACCTTAGTAAGAGCAAAATATATTTTTAAGACAGTTCTAAACTCTGATTATCACTGGTTTGCCTGACAGCGATGAGCAACATTCAAATAGCGTGGTTCTGCATGGTATGATATTAGCATGAGAACATTAGGCAAGATCCTATTAGAATGCAAATATGTTTTTAAAAGGTAGAATATTTAATGTCTTATGTATGTGTAAATGCATCCACTTTACATCATCAGCTACTGCTGCAGATGCCATGGTAATTTGTCCTTTTATACCTGGTTTATGCAGCTTCAAGCCATAGTAAGTTTCTCAAGGCAACATGGTAGGACATTTTTCAAGGCTTCCCTGGAAAGGACAGAAAACTTCCATTAAGGGTCATGGCTGTGCCCCAGATGTGTTCTTGACTGGATGGCTTTGCCTGATATGCAGAGGTTCTCCTCAGGTTACCATATTTTTCAAAGACGTTCTGACAGAAAATACGAACAAGATTTCTGTCACATTTTAAATTCTGTTCTTACAGATAATAGGGCACTAAACAAAATGAAAGAAACATTTCAAATGTTTATTAGCAAGTTGAGAAATTGGATCTAGAGCCATTCCAGATACCTGTGGCAATTACCTACCTCTATTCTGTGCTGAAGTTAGAAGAGCTGTCTACCCAGATCTTAGTATACTCAGTGAGATGCCATATTAATTTCTGCAGAGAGATTTGCTTCCATCTCTCCATTGACTGTGTACCACGGGCTGAGCTCAATAGCTGGAGATGAGTATACTCCTGTTCTAAAAAAAGTGTTAGAGGTAAAACACATCTATGCCAAATGAGGCATGGTAACAGTCATCCTAGAAACTCATGCTATAAAGAATGCTTTTTGTTACTAGATTCATAATTTGATCTCATTAAAATTATGGACACCATTGATACTACATGAAAATGACAGGAAGTGTGATCAGTTGGCCTGTAAGACATTGCTTGCTTTGGAACAGGCTGTACTCAGTGTTCTCCTTTGGGTAATTGGACATGACTTTCTTGTTCAGTCTTTTCTCAGGATCTAGATGACTAACCCTGCTCCACAGCCAGGCACTGCATCAGAAAAACCCTCCACCCTTTATTTCACATTGTTGCTGAGCTGGTTCATGTCCAAAGAACCGAAATTGGGTGATTCTGGAGTCAAGTGAGGAAAACTGGTAGTGATTCATGGAGCTGATAAAATTTTATTTCCTCAGTCTGGAGAGAGACTCAACTGGACTCAGATCCATTAGATGAGTCAAAGGGAGCAGAATCCAAAATGCTGTTTCTTAACTGAATTTACTGTTTATGGAAAAAAGTGCACCTTAAGCTCTAGAGACTATGTAAGGGTTGCGAACTCCCTTGTATGAGATGAACTGATTTCTGTCTTTCTGTCTGCACTATTTCTGTCTGCACTGGTCTCAGTGGAATATGTAGAAAATGGATGTAAACATGAGAGTAATATGAAATTTGTTCACCCATTCTGTGAATGAATTGGTCACTGACATAAAAGACCTTCCGCTGACCTTTTCCATGGTTCCATTACAGTGTGCTCAAGACTTTGTTTGAAATTATACTCTCAGTGTACCAGGATGAGTCTCACTCTGGTCTCGTGGATGAAGGCATTCCTCAGTCAGGATTCTACTGAACGTGCCTGGTTCTTCAGCTTCTTATTCTGCATCTGTGTAGCTCAAGGTGCAGTGGGTTGTAGCAACCAAGCAGAGCTTAGCATGAATCACGGTAGCAAGGCTCTGGTCCAAGAGGAAATGACACAGTTTTTTTGGCTTAAAGATGGAAGAAGGCATTTCCTACAGCTGTTGTTATTGATGTGTTCATGTGCAGTAGCAAGCCTAATATACGCATGCTCCCTATTGGCACACAAACTAGATGAAAAGCAAGTTCAGTTTCCTGGATAGCTCCCTGACATTTCTCTCTTCATGCCAGCACCAGTTCTGTCCTGTTTGAGTCAAGCTCAAGGCAGCTGCTTGATATGTACATGCGGCCAGTCAAGCACCGGGGAGAGGATTCTGACTGAGTCTGCTGTGAAGAAGTTGTTGTTATTACTGATGCTATCCCAGTCTAATGCTGCATTCCTGGTAGAGTGCACCATGTTATCAAGTGCCCAGTGGATGATGCATTGATGTAACTTATGGGAGAGAAGTAAGCCCTTCAGTCTGAGTAAACACATATCACAAATAACTTACATTTTTTTCACTGCAAGAAAGACCCCACTCTCTTCTTCACTGCAAATGTGAAATTGCTAAATTATATACTGAGCTCTCCCAGACAAAGGATATGGAGAGTTCTGAGAACTGAGCTTAACGGTTGGAAAGAAAAATTATGTGCAGGTATTTTACCCAGGATAGCAGTTAAAAGAGTGCTTGTTGTGATTTTATAGATTTAAAGAATTTGATTCCATGTACATGAAATCACAATTTGTTATAATATGTCATAGCGTTACCTGCTATAAATATTTTAATGCAAACATTCTGAATAGTTTAGAAACACTGTTGACTTTAGGCAGAAATAAGTTATTCTTATCCTTGGGAAAAAAGACAATATTAGTATGATCCACTGTCATGAACTGTGGTTACCACTGCATTTCAAGAGACACTTCTAGCAAATTTAAGCCAACCAAGAACTCTGTGAGGAAAAGAGAAACTTAATACTACAGCTGCCCTCTGATTTGATGCACTTGTTCCTATTTACTTCTCTCACAGAATGATTCCTGGATGGCATATCACAGATGCACCAGTTTTGGCTGGAATAGAGCAAATTTTCTGCATAGTAGTTTGTATGGGGCTGTGTTTTGGATTTGTGCTGCAAACAGTGTTGATAACACAGGGATGTTTTAGTTACTGCTGAGCAGTGCTTATACAAGTGACTCAAGGCCTTTTCTGCTCCTCACACCACCCCAACAGTGAGTAGGCTGAGGGTACACAAAAAGTTGGGAGGGGACTCGGCTGGTACAGCTGACCCCAACTGACCAAAGGGATATTCCATGCCATATGACATCATGCTCAGCATATAAAGCTGGGGGATATATCTTTACTGTGAGGGTGGTGAGGCACTGGAAGAGGTTGCCCAGGGAAGTTGTGGATGCCCCATCCCTGGAGGTGTCCAAGATCAGGCTGGATGGGGCTTTGAGCAGCCTGGTCTAGTGGGAGGTGTCCCTGTCCATGGCAGGGGGGTTGGAACTAGATGGTCTTTAAGGTCCCTTCCAACTCTAACCGTTCCATGATTCTATGATTGTATGACATTGCAGGTTATGGAGTTTGTTTTCCCAAGTAATGTGTGATGGAGCCCTGTTTTCCTGAAGATGGCTGAACACCTGCCTGCTGATGGGAAGCAGTGAATGAATTCCTTTTTTGCTTTGCTTGTGTGCCCGGCTTTTACTTTACTTATTAAACTGTCTTTATCTCAACACATGAGTTTTCTTACTTTTACTCTTCAGATTCTCTGCCCCATCCTACCAGGGGGTGGGTGGATGGGGGAATGTGTGAGCAGCTGTATGGGGCTTAGTTGCCAGCTGGAGTTAAGCCACATCAGGAAAAAAAATAAGGATGACTATTTGGGGTGACATTGCCTTTTGTCACTCTTATATCACAGTTAGAGACACAGAGAAGTGAGTAATCTGTGGAGTAGTTTCTGAACCATCTCACTGCTGTTTCATTTGTTGACACTTCTCAGTACCAGGACACTGTGGTGGAGAATGATAATTTTTCTCTGCAGGAAGGAGCTCTCAGCTTTCACAGAGCTCATAGCGGACAAAAATAAGCAAATATAAGTACTAGCCATTTTATATTTGTGGAATTATTTGATAGCAAGTCTCTAATGAAGCTTTTGACAACACAGGAAGTCAATCTCCAGAGCTATCTGACAGCACCTTTGAGCCTCTCCATCATGCTGCAGCTAAAGTACAGCACTTAATCTACTGTACGAATGATTGCCATCCCTGAGGAACTGCATTCACCCTCACCTTGCTGGGCCTCTTTTGTGGATCACCATCGGCTCCCAATCAATGCTAGAAAATAATCCAGGGATGAAAAATGCTCTGAACAGTTTAACATCCCATTCAGAGACCCAGCAGGCAGCTACTGTCAGGGTACATTAGGGATAGCCCAGTCCCAGCTCCATGTAAAGGTAAAAATTGCAGTGATTTTGATGGAATGCTAAGAAAGTCAACTTAACAAAAGGTTCTGTCCTGACTGAGGAACAGCAGAGGGAAGGGAGAGGATATACACTGGATAGGGACTATGGATTGCTTGTGGTCTAGTGCTAGCTGGAAGGAAAAGGGAAGAAAAAGAGAGCAAAAAAGAAGTGATGCAGGGGGAAAGTGAGACTCGGTAGATGAGAGAAAGGATGCAGATCCTAGGCTGGCCAGGGACTTCATTGAAGAAAGGTAGTGGAAGACTGAAAAAAATGATGGTGGAGAGAATAGACAGCTTTTGAAAAATGAGTAATAACTCAGAAAGCAGAAGAATCCCGGCAAACCCTTAAAAAGGAATCAGAAAGTATACCATAGGGAATGGTTAGTCATAGTGGTTTTCTACTTATAGTTGTAACGGTTTACGTTCAAGCACAACATTAACTTTCCATTATGCAAACTTTGCCAGATCTGAGTCTTTCCTACCAAGCCTGATGTAGAGAAAATGTTCCCAGAACTCCGCTTTATACCATACATTCCTTAAACTAAGTTCTCATGTGAAAAGTCCAGTTGCTTTCTAGTTGAGCAGCGTCAGCAAAGCTGTCACACAGTATATTTCACCTTTGTTTTCCAAAGACTGGCGACAGGAATAGAAACACTATTTATCTATTGCTGTTCTTGGACAGATGCTACTCCTTTGTATGACCTTTTGTGAGGTACCTGTGGTTTTGTGTCGCTCTTGGAAACAGGACCAGGGGCAGCATTATTCTGCAGCCCCTAGGGGAGAACCTGGGTCTGTGTGTACCCCCAGGCACCACGCACATCGACGTAAATGATCCTTTAAAATGGGTTTGTGGAACCAAGCGAGGTGACACCCTTGGATGTAAAATCTGGGTCCACAAGGGAATACATTCAGGATCCAGTATTCCTGCCCAGAGGGGGCAGGGGTTCTGCAGGCATATCACTCAAAAAGCATAGACATGCACCAGCAGTTCTTCAAGGAAAAGTAATTTCTACAGCAATTTCATTTCATATTTGGTCACCACCAACCTAGGTGAGAGGGAAACCTCAGTTGTTTCGGAGTTGTGCAGCAAAAATCACTGACCTCTTTTCAAGTTCCCATTATTTACCAAATAACCAGGGCAGGCCCACAGGTGCAACAGCCTATCTGAGCAAGCTTAGTGTCATAATGGCCAAATTAATTGTTGAAGAAGCTCCAGCATTTTCTGAAGAGCTATACCACAAGTGAATATATTTTATGTGTTAAAAATCAGGAAAAAAAAATAATCAAACCCAACTTCCCTGTTTATGGGTGGTATTTTTAATCTGTGTTCACCTCTTTATCATCTTCACCATTATCCTTGTCAATATTGTCAATATATGGAAAACTATTTTGGCTCTTAAACTCCAATCTCAAGTCTCAATGCATATTTGCATTTCATACTGCTTCGTTTCTTTGGGTCTTCATATTGCTGCCCACACCCTAACTTTGTTCATCCTTAGCCTATGACCACCAAATGGGTAGCCCCTTGAATTCTCAACCCTTGCGCAACTGAAAATAAAATGGTTTCCAAATGGTTTTCAAACGCCTGTGAATAAAGGAATAATGAAAGAAAGTTTGCTTGTCAGCTCTTTTCCAAAATCTTCTGTGATAAGAATTAACCCAGAGTAACTTTATCAGTTGAATAACAACAACATAATGAAAATGGGGGTTAAATGGAGAAGCTGACAGGCCATGGACCGCACAATCTGACGGAAATTTTCTGTATTTTTATGTATTTTTCACAGTGTTTTGGGAGTCTTGTTCTCTTTTCTCCCTAACCCAAAATGACAGGTCTGTTATACATATGTAAGCTGAGTGCCTTAATGGGTTTGGACAGACTCTCCCTGATTTCTGTGATGCAGTCATCAGGTGGTTCTTGGAAGCAGGTGCTATTTATGGGTTGAGCTCTGTTTCTCCGTCTCTCCCCGGTAACCTTTTCATCTCTGCTAATGATTAACAGTGATGGGGTTTGAATGATACCAGGGCAGCAGCCTCAGCTGCATTGCTGGGGAAATTTGTTTCAAGCTTGCTTGGCTCTCCCTTAGGGCTTTGAAAAGAAAGGAGGGCTGTATGTTTATATAGGCATTAAGTCAATATTTACTTTCAGTTGATCTTCCACCTTGCTCACTTGCAGCTTTTTTCTGCAGGTTAATCTCTGTGCCAGCTGTCCCTCCTTGTACTCTCATGTGTCTCCTGTGTCTCCCCTTGGTATGAAAAGGCCAGTGGCTGAAGCAGGAGATCTGGAGAGTCCAAAAAAGCTCTGTTGCCACACTTTGCTGTTAGCCATTTTCTTTGCAGCTCAGCTCATGGTATTTCTAAATGACCAAGAGCAGAGACTACTGTATAATCCCAACCTAGTGTGCAATTGTTCCCACAACACCTGTAGTATTTCCTAACACCTCTGGTTAAGGACTGGGAGAGAATTCCCAGCTGTGTGCCATCCTGTGAGTGATGCTTGGCCTGGCCAAGCACGGGTGCAGGGAGGAGCTGAGAAGCACCTGCTTTAGCATACCCCAAAGCCATGCCTACAGGGGCACCTTCTGACCAAGGGGTAGGAAGAGCGCCCGGTGGTGCGGGAGGTGTGGCTGCAGGTCCGTAGGGAACAGGTGTTGATGTGAGGGCACCATACCTTAACTCACTGCCTGGCAAATGAGATGCCTTGCAGCAGTCCTCCTGCACCTGACGTGCGCAAGCAGATGGCCTGACTCTATCGCTAGGCACTGTTGCCAGCTTTCGTCCTTTCCTGTTGGTCAAGGCTGGAGCAAGGGCACAGTTTGATCCATAGCAGTGGTTAATCACTGCATGCCACTGAAGGCTTCCCACTTCTATGTCCGTTGAACTTCACTGCTCTTGCATATGTTTTAAGTTGCTTTCCTCAGAAGCAGCTAAACTAGAAATTAATTTCGCCCATTCTTTTAAATAATATTGCCCCCAGCACCAAGAAGTTGATTTACACATATTAACTTTCTCTGATATTTAAAATAGACACATTTATTACTCCATCTTGTCATTTAACACTTCTGGAGTGAAAATACGTAGAAGTGGAAACAGGCAGGAATGATAACATGTATGTTTACAATATGCCAACAAAAAGCATTTACTTTACTTGTAATACAGATATGATGTAAATTACTAAATGATTAGGGCCATACAAATATCAAATGAGTAATCAAGGAATATGGAAAAAGTGGGATATAATAATCAGAGAATTAATGGAATGAAACCTTCTTCCAACTACCTCCATTGGAAAGATCCTTGGTTAACAATTCTTTGGTTTTCATTTTGTCATCAAGGACAATGAAGTGGCTGAGAAATATTAGGTAACAGAGATGCAAAGTCCTAGTGGCAGTAGAGGGAAGCCTTGTAGAATCTGTGGGTTGCACAGTGAGGTTGTCATGTCACATATTTTAATTTGGTGCATTTTTAAGAGTCTTTGGAAGAACTCATATTGATCATCAAGCTGACAGGATTCCGGTAAAATTTCAGATAAGGAGTGATATGGCTTGGAGGGGCATTTTATAAAGAATACTACAGAAACTTGACCCTTGCAGCAAAACATAAGGAAAGGACACGTTTAAAGCACTGTATGACACCACAGCAGAAAGATCACATGCTTTTGTTAGTATATCCTCTGGTATAATAACCCGATACAGCTGCTCTTACTGCTACTGTATTAGCATGAATACTTTTAACAGGAGGCTGACATACCCCATCATTTCGCCTTGCCATCTACCATCGGCCTGAGCATTTATACCAGGAACATTACTGTAATGGCAGCCAGGAAATGGAAAAGACTTGGAGAAACATGTACTGTTTGCCAGTTTTGTCTCATAGCCATCTCACAGCAGCATTACTGATGAGAAGAGGCTTTAGAAGAAGAATATTAAAGAGAAAGCAGAATTAAGAGATAGGGACACAGGACACTACAAACAAAGTATTTTAACACCTTTTTGCCCCTCAGCTACAGATGTAAAACGATCTGGTTTTGCTGTTAAAGCGTCTTTCAAAACATGCCAGACTCAAAAGGGAGAGCTCCAAGTGAGAAGAATATATTCAGATCTGGGGGTTGGGGGGGGCA